>OU426980.1:100448275-100588275 GCA_911387785.2 Aelia acuminata
AGACAGAGACAGAGACAGAGACAGAGACAGAGACAGAGACAGAGACAGAGACAGAGAGAGAGAGAGAGAGAGAGACCTGCAGGAGGCTGTGAACATTCCAAGTCGCTATTGTCAATCCTTTAGTCCTTTCCATGCCGTGTCATTTGCCAGTTTCCAATCCAGATCCGAGGCTTATTTGAGGTTCTTTAGCTGAAATTTACACAGTTAGGGTTACTGGCCCTACGCTGCGCCTCTTCTAGTCGCCTTTTAGGACAGGCAGAGGATACCCCAGGACAATTCTGATCCGGTCCTGGACGGACAGAATTATTAGTATTGCTTGTAATTATTATTTAATTGTTATGAATTTTCAATCAAACTATGTTTATTTTCTAGGAAGATGAAAGAAAGCACATGGAGTTACAAGCTGAAAAGTACAAGGATAAGATTAGTAATTTAATTATAAACAAGAATTTAGAAACTCATAAAGATGATTTTAGTAAATATGAGTCAGAGTATTTAGAACTTGAAGAATTTTTGGATTTATTTTTAAAAAATCTGTATAATTCCTCAGAAAATGATGAATTGCTTTGTAGAATAAAACAAAATATTACTACAGATGATGCTATTCAGGATTACAAAGATGAGGTTTGCCATAATCATTATTTTGATTGAGATTTGACAAAATATTTTTATCAAGTTAATTTAGTTAACATTTTTTAGCTTTTCTGAAACTGTATAACAATTAATTTTTCTTTTAAATTTTGTATTTATCTTTTTTAGGAAGTAATCCTTATTTACAACAATGCATAATTATTATCAACTATTCAATAGATCACTATAAGCCCTAGTGATGTAAAACTATAGATAGTCTCCGCTATCAATAGTTTCAATAGTATCGGACATAAAACTATCGATACTATCGATAGTCTTAGGTGATGACCGGGGGTGGGGGTTGGGAGGGGGGTGGAATAGTAGAATTTGGAACGATAGAAGCTATAATGCATGTTTCCATTTTCTTTCTTTTTTTATTAGAGAATAAGATGAACATTCCTGTGAATAGAGGATGAGTTCCGTTATACCTTGAAATAATTTTTATCAGTTTCAAGCTTAGTCATAACTGCAAAGAATAAAAACTTTATCAAAAGAAGCATTCCCCGAATGTGTCGGGGTTTTCGAAGAAAAAAGGACGTAGTTGTGACATTTGTTTGGACATATCCTGGAACGTGCACACTTCAAAAAAATGTTCAATGTTGATTTATAGAGGTCGAAAATATGTTGTTACAAAAACTGTGATTTTGTTTCTATGCCATTAACCAAGTAATTTTCAAGTCAAGAGACTGGCTCCCAGGTATTTAAAGGAACAGCATGCTGGAAAGTAGTGGTCTCCTATTTTCACCTCCTTTTCCATCAAAGCACCATCTCTAGTGGTCATTAGGTACTTAGTTTTCCCCTCATTAATTACCAGGCCCAGTTCTTTGGCGAGGTAATTCCCAGCTCCTCCAATGCTCCAGCTAATGCTGCCATTGATCTTGCAGAGATCACCACCTCATCGGCGTAGGCCATATGTTGGGTTAATCTGTTGCAGATGTTCCCTCCTGGCTTGGTTCTTATTTTACTAATAGCGAGTTCTAATGCTAGGTTAAAAAGTACTGGGGAAAGAGGGTCTCCTTGACGTAGGCCACTTTTCACTTCAAACTCATTGCTGGTGTACGGGTGAACTTTGACTCTGCATTTCGTGCCTGAGAGTCATTTTAATCAAACCGATAAGTTTTTTTTGGCATACGCAATTCATTCAGTGCCACCAGCAGTTGTTTCCTATCGATGGTGTCATAAGCCTGTTTAAAGTCTATTTACAGAGGTCGAAAATACTTTGTTACAAAAACTGTGATTATGTTTCTATGCCATTAAGCAAGTAATTTTCAATTCAAGAGACTAGCAGGCAATCAGTTGTTTTGTTTGTATATTTTTCCATCCAATTGGAAGGTATGTATGGTCAAACAATTCAATTTTTCAGTCTAATATCTTTTGCGTGTAGTAATATTTTTTTTATAGAGGAGATTAGCATTTTTTGTTAGAAACATAAATAAAAGTACACTGTTACATTTTGTTTTATTTTTTATTTTCATGATTTATATAGCAAATGGGTGCTTAGAGGCAGAGGCTATCACTTTATCCTTTAAAAACAATTTCTTTGATAGAACTATTGATAGTTCAAAAAACTATTGATAGTCTCGATAGTTTAGAACTATCTATAGTATCGATAGTATGATCGATAGTTTTACATCACTAATAAGCCCTAATTATATTTACACAATTAATATACTAATTTATAAAGTGTCACGTGTATCAAATCATAAATAAAATCCTAAAATAATTTACAGAACTTTACTGTAATCTGTATAATAATTTAGATTGACAATTAGATCTTAAATATATAGCAGAAAGAAATTACATGTTCAAGATGATTACCTTAACAGGCATCTTTCTTCAACATCATTATTGGTCAAATGGCACTTGACATGTGTTACAATTATTGTCGTCCTTTGTTGTAATTTGAGGTCATTGGCTATGGTAGCATAGACTTTTTTTTATCCCAAATGAAAAACATTCAAGTGTTGTTAGAGTAGAACCAAGACTTGCAGAACGGACGTGGTGGGAATTTGCTTATCCATAGATGCTGTAGAGTGAACACTTGAGAAGCCTTTGTTACTAAAAAAAAAACTAGTAGAGAGAGAAATGTTTTATTTCAATAATAAGCAATGCTGTCCAAATACATTGGGTTGCTACATTACACAGCGTACCAATCAATACTCAAATATTATTATATTTAACAGAGTTGGGCGTATTCGTATTCGCGAATACGAATACGAATATTAGCAAAAGCACTCTTAACCTGCGAATACGAATACGAATATTCGTATTCGCATATAGGAATACGAATTTATTTGTATTAGTAAATTTAAATACGAATATTCGATTATTCGCAAATTTAAATACGAATATTCGATTATTCGCAGGGAAAATTTGCGAATATTCGATTATTCGCAGGAAAAATCTGCGAATAATCGCGCATTCGCTGGAAAAATCTGCGAATATTAATATTTTCGCAGCTGAAATATAGTAATACACTCGTATTCGCTACCAAAATATACGAATTCACCTATCTTCGCTGAAAAAAAATATGAATACATCTTTATTCTCAACTAAAAAGTTTTTTAAATATTATAAGTACTGAGCTAAATTCGCCAAGAATCAAATTAAATTTTTAAAAACACTAATTCATGCATTCCAGGACTCAAAAATGTTGAAGCAGCCATAAAAATAATCATTTGGCAAGCCAAATTTTTAATATTAACAAAAGACCCAGTTTTTGTTGAACTGGTGAAAATCATTTTTGCCGAATTACTATAATTTACATTAAAAATATATTACTTTTAAGAATCACTTTTAAAATTAACCTAAAAATTAATACAACAAGATTAATGTTTAGTCATGGAATGCCTTAATTAGTGTTATTAGTTGAGAATACACCTGTATTAGTATTTTTTCCTGGATTTTCGTGGAGGAGGATTTATTCATCAAATAATTAATCAAACAGGTAATACTAATATAAATCATAAGGTCATAATAATGCATCAAATAATTCTTCAAGTGTGTAATCAAATTTTTTATTAAGTAGGAACTAATTCTAGATATAGGCAATTATCAATCAATTCATAAAAACAAAACAAAAGTATTAATCAATTTGAAGAAATTAATGTTTGCTTAATTGCAATAATCAATTAAAAAATATTAAAAATAATTCTCAATGCGTAACCAAATATTTTATTAAGCAGGAACTAATTCTAGAAATAGGCAATTATCAATCAATTCATTAAAAAAAAAAAAAAAAAAAAAAAAAAATGAGTAATCAAATTTTTATCAAATAGGAAATAATTCTAGAAATAGGCAATTATCAATCAATTCATTAAAAAAAAAAAAAAAAAATGAATAATCAAATATTTTATCAAATAGGAAATAATTCTACAATATGCAATAATTAACCAATTCATAAAAACAAAACAAAAGTATTAAAAAATTTAAAGAAATTAATGTTTGCTTAATTGCAACAATCAATTCAAAAATATTAAAAAGGATTAAAAATAATTCTTCACATGTGTAATCAAATATTTTATTAAGTAGGAACTAATTCTAGAAATATGCAATAATCAACCAATTCATAAAAATAAAACAAAAGTATTAATAAATTTAAAGAAATTAATGTTTGCTTAATTGCAATAATCAATTAAAAAATATTAAAAAGAATCAAAAATAATTCTTCACATGTATAATCAGGGAAATAATTCTAGAAATAGGCAACTTAATCAATTCATAAAAACAAAACAAAAATATTAACTAATTTAAAGAAATTAAAGTTTGCTCATAATTGCAATAATCAATTATAAAATATTCAATCTGAAAACAATGTCAAAATTTTGCATTTGCGTTGGCCCACAGAAGAACACGCTGCTCAAATTTTTCGTCACTCAATCCGGAATTCATGAGAGGTTATACCAGTGATAAAATTATCATAGAGATAATTGGAATTTTCGGAGTTAAAATATATTCTTTCTGAGTTAAATAGGTAGTAAGCAAACTTTAATATGTTTTCCTGTTTCCATTTTATATGCATTTTGTGATAATTGTGAAAGTTTCCTTTATTATCAATAGATTGTAGGCTTGAATATTGGATTGTGAGAATACAAGAAAGATGATCAGTGAATTCGGTAAGAGTTGATATTTTCATGTCCAAAAATAATGTAAGAAAGTTATCATTAATCCATATCAAATCAATTGTCGATTTTCCATTGCTTGAAATGTGGGTAATTTTACCTGGTCTATCAGACATTGACCGCCCATTACACAGGATAAATCCTAAGGACTCCATCGTTTCGGCTAACATTCTACCTCTTTTATTTATATGTTCATGGGTAACTATTGGGGTGTCATAGAGATATGGAGAGTCAATTGTGTTAGGGTATAGGTTGTTTAGGCCTCCCACGTGACAATTATAATCCCGACAAAGGACTATTTTGCTATTCGGATAATTGATCAAGATATTCGAAAAGCTATAATTGAACATATCTAAGCAATCGTCAATATCAGAACTTGGAGGACAGTAAGTGTTACATAAAATTATGTGGTTAGATTTAAAATTAAATCCCACTATAATAGTAAACTGATTTTTTTTCTAGTAAGCTAATGTCGGTAGATAAGTTTTATTTATAAAATTAATTATTCCTCCACTCCCCCTACTAGTAGTTTTAGTCTTTACCGTATTTGCTGTAAATGGTAAAAAATCATTTAGCCAATAGGGATTTACTGGATAATCGTCTAACAGCCAGGTTTCAACTAAACACAGCGCCAGTGTATTATTAGAAATATCTGTTTCATTTGTGTTTATGTTATTATCAAAAATATTTGAGTAACCACTAATATTACAGAATATTACATTATAATCTAGGGTTATAGGATTAGGTAAAGAGAGATGACTTGCCGGTGGAGCAGGTGCTGGCGGGCGATGATAGCTCGGACTTATAAGAAGTTGTTTAAGTTCCATCGTTTTCCAGTTTTCCTCTTCTTCGATGAAGAATCTAATATTTCTTGAAGATCCTTGCCGTCTTTATGAGTGCTTAGGATTTCCTCAACTTCATTTTTAATTTAACTGCAGGAGCATTACTAGAAGGGTCTTTAGTTACATATAAATCTCGCTTTTGAACATCTGAAAATCTCGTTCGTGTATTTTAGCAATTTTATTACCAATTTCAATGTTAAATTTGGGGAATTACGATTATAAGATTATCGGAGTTTTGTTTTTTAATTTTTTTTATGAGCATACATTACATTTTGAACTGATGTATATTTATAAGATATACATAATATAGATTTGTAAGATTTATATAAGATAATTTAATGTAAACTGCTGTTTGCTCTAGAAACTGTAGCTTAAATAGTGAAGATCGCAGCATCCAAAAATGCGTTCGGTAATTTTCAAAGCTTATGTAGGCAACTTCAAGAGTGATTACAAAAATTAGCTCTCTTGAAATTATTCAAAACGAAAATTTGACAACGGTTCCCATGTCAGCAATTAATTAACCAACATTTTTGGATCTAAACCATTTGTAACTGGGATCTATGGTTTCGGAACTAAATTAATTCAAATGCAAAATGTCGCACTTTGTTTACTTTTTTAAAGGATTTTTGCGTTTAAACGACCACTTTCATTTTTTACGTTTTTTCGTAACCATAAGTTTTTCGTAAAACTTACCCCGGGTTATTTAGCAATAATTTCCTGTCATAAAGAAATAATTGGTTATTTTCACTTTTTTGTTCCAAAATATACGTTTTAATAACCAATCTTGAATTATAAGGGTCATCGTAGAAAATAAGTTGTGTGGTAGTACATTTATTTATTTAAGAATTAACGGGAAAACCCAATTTACACACAGCAATTAAATATTTAGATACTTCAAGGTAATCATCAAAAATATCAAAGTTCATAATCAAAAATATCAAAGAACATATAATTTATTTTCATTTCTTCCTATGATATTGTTGAGATTTTGAGGATATAGCCGAATTCCCATTTTTGACCTGCGAATGCAAATTTCTTCGTTCTTTTTTTCCCCGGAATAGGAGTGTATTGGTATATTTTGGCAGTGAATACGAGTGTATTTATATTTTTCTCAAGTAAATACGAACGAATTTGTGTATTTCAGCTGTGAGAATACGATTATTCGCAGAATTTCCCTGCGAATGCGCGATTATTCGCAGATTTTCCCTGCGAATAATCGAATATTCGCAGATTTTCCCTGCGAATAATCGAATATTCGTATTTAAATTTGGGAATATAAATAAATTCGTATTCCTATATGCGAATACGAATATTCGCATTCCTATTCGCAGGTTAAGAGTGCTTTTGCTAATATTCGTATTCGTATTCGCGAATACGAATACGCCCAACTCTGATATCTAATAAATAAATAAATAAATATGCAAATAAATAGATAAATAAATAAATAGATAAATCAATAAATATATATATAAATAAATAGATAAATCAATAAATATATAAATAAAAAGATAGACTGAGTTAGTTGTATGGAAAATTCCCAGGGAGTCCAGGATTATATTTTTGGCCAACACCACAATCTCTCTCATTTCGACACCTAGGTCTTCTAGAAAACTCCTTAGAGGACTCCACGCTGAGGGGCGTAATTAATGTTCAGTTTCAAGGAATTTGACCATTCTGACCCCGACAGGACCTGTTTATCATTAATGAATCTTTTCTCTTTCAGGGTCTCTTTAAAATTTCAAACTCCAATCCCCTGCCATCTGCGATTGGCCCATTCTTCAAAGGAATTTTCCCGCAGCGACTGTCGTAGAGCTCTCACGCTTCAGCAGCTCTGATCCATACCCAGTCTATCGGCGCATTCCCCCAATTCTTCTTGGTAATTAAATATAGACTGGAACAGGGCATCCGGCACATTTGACAGCCGCTGAGCAATGGACCAATGCTGTAGAAGAGCCTCCCATTGGCAACAGATCAATCCCAGTCCTTTATATCTTCTTGGTGCGTAGAGCATTGCTGTAGAGGTGTTGGCCGGTAGCCCGATAATGGCTTTGGTATTCCTCTAAATGTTAGTATCTATTCCTTCCAATATATTGGGACGTATTTTTGTAAGTGGCACTGTCTTGAGAGGATAGGTAAGACCCGGGAACACATACTGATTAACAACATTGACTTGCTTTGAGAAAACTAGAGCTCACCAATTTGTCTAGGTTTGTAGTTATCTTTGTCACCGCCTCATCGCTAAAGAGCAGCTCGCCCGAGAATGAGCGTCCCAAGTATTTTATTCTTTCATCCATTTTTACAGTCTAGATGGAGTCTCCGTTCTCCAGGGAGAGCGTCGACGGTAGCAGCTCTCCTTTATCTATAATAACCCCAACGCTTTTAAGCGGATTTATAGCCAGACCGAACTCTGCTAGTATCCTCTGAGTGCTGTTGATAATTCTCTCTGCCGCACCCTTGTCACGCGCTGGGACAGCCTGGTCGTCCGCAAATCCTGTGAGGACCACACTTTCTTGGTCACTTAATTTATAACCAAACTTATCAGAAAATTCTCGGTCACACAGGTCGCGGTAGAGGTGATCTATGGCCAGCTTGAACAGCGAAGGCGACAAGGGTCCACCCTGAGGCACTCCTCTGAGCTCACTGATCTGGCTGGTCGAGTGTGCTCCTACACTAATTTTAATTTTGTTAGTGCGCAGGAGAGCTGCTATCACATTTCGGAGGTCGGGTGACACCCCTCTGGCCTCCAGCGTGTTGACTACGTGATTATGGCCAATGTTGTCAAAAGCGCCGACGACATCAAGGAATACCACCGCGCAATCATTTTTCCTTTGTTTTCATTCTACTTTGACAAATATTTTCTCGCCGCCTCCCGCGGCAGCCACAGGCATAAAGGAGGCAACTTCTGCTTCTTGAACGGGTCCTCCCGATCTCAGAACCCATACTCTTTGACCTATTTCCACTTTTCTAACATTACTTTCTTTATGATCCATATCTTTTTATTTTTACAATAGATTTAGCAGATCTTGCATGGATCAAACATTTAAGTGGAGTGAATAACAGATTGTTTATTATTTATATAGATATATTGATTAAAATTTATAAATAGCTAAAAAATATGCGATAATTTAATAAAAACAAAACAACAATAACAGATAAAATATATGTACATTAATAAGTTAGGGCTAAAAAATAAATAATATGGCAAGGAATATATACATTGGTTCAAAAAAGAAAGAAAAAAAGATTTATAAAAAAAGGGTTAAAACTCAATAATAAGTTAAAATTGAATATGTTACTATCAATAGAATAAGCAAGTATATACACCTATTAAATTGATATTTCAAAAATTAAAAAAAATGAATAAATAATATATTGATAGATATACCTATATTGATTAAAATGGATAAAAAAAAAATTATAAATAGCTTAAAAAATATGCGATAATTTAACAAAAAACAACAACATTCTTATAAATAAAATGTATGTAAATTAATAATAAGTTAAGACTATACACTTATTAAATTTATTTTTCAAAAATTAAAAAAAAATAAATAAATACTATATTGATAGATAAAAAATAAATACTATAAATATAAAAATAAATACTATATTGATAGATATATCTATATTGATTAAAATGTATAAAAAAAATTATAAATAGCTTAAAAAATATGCGATAATTTATCAAAAAACAACAACATTCTAATAAATAAAATATATGTACATTAATAGTAAGCTAAGACTAAAAATAAATAAATACTGAGGTTAAAAATATATACATTGGTTTATAAAAATAAGTTAGAATTAATTAAATATGTTAGTATTAATAAAATAAGGTTAAGTATAGTGAACAAGATTATTGATAAAAAATTGCAGATAGTTATGTTAATTAAAATATTTCTAAAATTAATTAAAACTTATAAAAAGAGAAATTATAAAAAGTCGATATAAAACCCAAGTCAAAAATGTACTCACGTTGTACTATGAATAGATATATAGCGCTGTATGTGTGCCTCCAGACCAAGACTGTATGTGTATCTCCAGACCAAGCCGCACCAGTTGAACAGTCACTCAATGTCTCAGAGTAATATTTCCCGGCGCGGCATCATTCAAATTAGGCTCCTACGGAGATATTTGACAATGACGGTACATACGTCCTGAGAAGCTGTAGCAGTCCTGGCTGGCAGTGGTGGGGGGCTGCAGTTCCTGATCTGCAGCGAGATAAGGCAGCCTCGTTTTGCCTGCAGGCCCTATTCTTTTTATTTTTCCTCCAGCAAAGATCCTAGACCGATTTCCATAAAACTCTGTATATCACTCAACGACTTTTAGCTTCAGCCTGGCACGAAATCTGACCGCAATCGGGCAGAAAATACCCAACTAAAGACAAAACTGACGTGGAGCCGATGCTTACATGTCACCGGCCTGAGCCAGACTCAAAAACTATCAACAATTTTCAAAAGTATATTAAGAATTTCATTCCATGAAATAAATTAGAATACTATTCACAAGGTTTGATAGATTTAGTATAACTCCTTCATGAAAGAAGGACAAGGTAGTAATTCTGGGTCCTTTATTTCTAAATTGACCTACCATGTTTGACTTATTCCCAGTTCAATATTTCCAGTTTATCAATGCCAGAGAGCCAGTTTCCAAAAAGGTATAGTCACACAACAAAATCATGAAAAACCTAAAAGCACACATTACAAACTAACACAATTACTGACAGAACATGTACAAACAAAACATTATTTGAATCGGTTCCATCTTTGTAATACAAAAACTTGTGACTGTGACAGACAAACTTTTAAACACATCTTATATGACGGTCACTTGCAGGAACGTAGCTGAGGACATTTAATAAAAATAATTCTGATGATGGGAGACACATGGCCTACTCCCGAAAAAAAATTGTTTGAAAAATTTAAATTGGAATTTTCAAAATTAATTAATCTTCAAAATTGACCCCAGAGAAGACAGAAGACCCGGCAGAATTAGAACAAATGGACCCTCAACTCCCACCACAAGTGATGTAAAACTATCGAGACTATCAATAGTTTTTTTGAACTATCGATAGTAGGGGAGAGCGGGGTTGGTTGGCATAGGGGGTAGGTTAGCCATTGGCTTATAGTTTCCGTCACACCTGTTGTGAAGGCCCCACCATTGTACCATGTGACCCGCTCGACCTCGGGAGTCTCGTCCTGAGTTTTCAATCCGATGCTAACAGTGTAGAGAAGAGTGTGCTTCATTGATTGATTTTACAACATGTAAGTAAATTTTTATATTTTCAGTAAATTTAGTTTAAAGGTATGGTAAAACATTTGACTCCGATTCTGTTCATATAGCCCCAAACTCCTTTGAAAAACCTAACCTTTCGATTAACCAGTTTCTTTAACAACTGAATTAACAAACAAAACAACTGATTGCCTGCCAGTCTCTTGACTTGAAAAAAACTTGGTAAAGGGCATAGAAACATAATCACAGTTTTTGTAACAAAGTATTTTCGACCTCTATAAATCAACTACCTAAGAACATTTTTTTAAAGTATGCACGTTCCAGGGCATGTCCAAACAAATGTCACAACTACGTCCTTTTTTCTTCGAAAACCCCGACACATTCGTGGATTGCTTCTTTTGATAAAGTTTTTATTCTTTGCAGTTACGACTGAGCGGCTATACGGGGTTTCCCGGGCCAGGGGAGAGGGTGGGGGATTGATGCCGAGTATTATTAAGTTTTCCCCTGATGAACAGAAATGTTCATCTTATTCTCTAATAAAAAAGAAAGAAAATGGAAACATGCATTATAGCTTCTATCGTTCCAAATTTTACTATTCCCCCCCCCCCCCCCCCCCCCCCCAGGTCATCACCTAAGACTATCAATAGTTTTATGTCAGATACTATTAAAACTATTGATAGCGGAGACTATGTATAGTTTTACATCACTAGGGCTTATAGTGATCTATTGAATAGTTGATAATAATTTCAATTTTTAACAATAAAGCCAGTCTGTTGGAAGCTCGGCCGTATTTACTCCTCCTGACAGCTAAACAGTTCCGTACGTAGACTTCCAGCTAGGCTTACCTCTTATCTCAGTCGTGACGTCGACAGAGAGGCATATTACATCATATTGGTCCATGCATTCGTCAAGTTGTAAGAAATTTTGATAGCCTTTGACATTCCAAAATAAAAGGTTAAAACATGATACCTTCTCTACCAATGTTTCATTTTTCCTTATCCTAATATTTATATGGTGATTGTTTGCCATAAAATCGATACTGGTAGAGTTTTTCCTTTTATTTTCTTGAACTGGTGAAGAAATGGGTGATTGTTTACCTTCGCCAAGTGTTTCCAACAGACCTCTGATTTCCGAGATGTGAAAAGTATTCCTCTCATTTTGAAAAACTTGTTTTTATAAGTAACAGTACTGTCTAAGTTGCGCAGTTTGTTAAGGTACGAAAATATTTGTTTACCTTCTTCTCTTTCTTCAGGTGGTTTGTGATGTGCAATAGATATGTTTTTCCTTAAATAGTGCCTATACTTATTTTATTTATTTTTTCCAAGCCGTTAGCAGTTATTGATAGTATCATGCGATAGAGTTATCTCCATGTTGGACTTAATCTCCTGTATTTTCCATGTTTGTTTTTTCTTTTTCCGGCACATTGAACATTATTAAGTTATTTTTCCTGTCTTTTTTTTTTTTTTTTTTTTTTCAAGGTTCTTTATTTCGTCTACTAATTTGAGTTAGTTTTTTCGAGTTCACTGATTTTGTTTTTTACATACTTTAGCTCCGATGTGATATTTTCCAGCAAGGTGTATATTTTTGCCACTGAATCATTAATATTTTGAGTTTCCTTATTGTTTTTACGAATTTCAATTAATATGGACTTTAGGGTCACTGGTCCACTGTCTAATGATTCCATACTGTTATTGATTATGTTATGATTCATTGTTAATGTATTAAGTCTAAATACTGCTATTGTTAGTTAATAATTTAGGAAATATACTAACATTAATGAGGTGGTTGAGAGCTTTCAGGTGACGTGTTATGCCTGCTTGCTCTAGTACCTTTATTTCAAGTTATCACCACTCATTCGAACTACTAATTTAAAATAAGTTCACTGTTTGGACAATATTGTCTTTTATTTTTTATAATTACATAAAATACACTACTGTGTCAATTATGATATCCTGATAATCAATTAAAAATCACAACTTTAACAGATACCCCATCCACACTCTCACCTTACAAGTCTAAATATAAATAAATATTTAGAAGCAGCCTTGGTTTAACGCATTGGGTGCAGGACCATAAAAGTATGTCTTTTGCAA
Source organism: Aelia acuminata (assembly GCA_911387785.2). Lineage (NCBI taxonomy): Eukaryota > Metazoa > Arthropoda > Insecta > Hemiptera > Pentatomidae > Aelia > Aelia acuminata. The sequence goes on from OU426980.1 coordinate 100,461,194, forward strand.
CCCGTAAGTAGAGCGGGAGTCACTTAGTTATACGTATTTATAGATATACGTTAAAATAAGGGGAATAGAACTGTTTGGGATACTAATTTTTGTGTTGTTTCTATTTTTTTTTGTTTATTTATTTATTTTATTTATTTATTTTTTTTTTTGCTACTCCTACCTGGCCATTTACTCAACGCTCATATAAGACTAAAATCACAAAAATACATACTGGGATTTTTTTCAAATGTCTGTACTAATCAACCTGTAAGATGAAGTTGGGATCAAAACAATCTGCGATTAACAATTGGGACAAAAACAAAAAAAAAAATTGTCCATATATGCTTGTTTTTGTTTTGCTCGCATTTCTTTAAAATAATAAATTTTGATGGTTCAGTTATTTAACAGTTAGCTATTTATTCGTAATCTGCTGTTATATGTTTCAATTTGAAGGTGTTTAACCTATTTGAAGGTGTTTAACCTGTATTCTCCTTAGTGTTATTTCAAATCTTCAACTGTAACTAAACTAAATAGGTAGATTGTTTGATCCCTCTTTGGCTAGGTTGTGCATTAAAAAAATGTCCAATTATTCAATATTTATGAAATGTCAGTATTGTTAATAATAAGTTTCATAATTTTTATAGGTACAATTAGCTTCTGAAGTTGAGCCACTGACTGAATCAAAGGAATTCATACAATTTTTTCTTGATGTTAGAGACGGAAAACATGATAACTTAGTTGTTAATGAATCATTTCCTTTACCTGAATCATCTTCAGATATTTCTTCTGATGAGAAAGATGAAATCGTGGAAGATAAAATAAAAGAATTGTCAAACAAACTGAAATTTTATGATTCATCAAATTCAAAGTTTTTAGAACCTATTATCAATGCTCGCAAACGTAGTGCATTTGAAATTATACCTGAAAGTAAATATAAATTACCCATATTAAAAAAAGAGGATATTTTTTTAAGTGATTCTGAATCTGAACATGATCTGAAAAAAAACAACCTCGTACTTGATGTTGAAAGAACAAATAATGAACAACTGCCTAATCAAACAAAAAAAAACCTAAAGGTTTTAAAAAAGAGAAGAGAGAGACATGATTCAAGAGGAGGAAACAAAAATAGTGAATCTGGAGAAAAAAAAGCTGTCGGAAATATCGAGAACCCACCACCCAGAAGGCATTTAAGTATTCCTACTGTAGACCAGGATCCTAAAATAAATTTAAACAAACTTACTACTTCTGCTGCTACTAGTACTGTCAGCCCAAGACAGTTATCTAATATTAATGAAAATAACAAGAAACATAGTAATAGAAAAAAAGTAAATAATGCAACATCTAGCAGTGGTGATGAGGATTGGGAAAATTTAGCGGAAAAAAATTTGTTTTTACGATCAAAAACATTAGGGCAGAAAGTTCTGAAAAGATAAGGTAGATGTATATTCTAAGTAGTTTCTTGTGATAAGAATTGTCAGCTCTGATCTTAAAATAAATTTTTTAAATATATTATATTTTTTTATTTAAAAAGTAACGGTATTATCAATGCTCGCAAACGTAGTGCATTTGAAATTATACCTGAAAGTAAATATAAATTACCCATATTAAAAAAAGAGGATATTTTTTTAAGTGATTCTGAATCTGAACATGATCTGAAAAAAAACAACCTCGTACTTGATGTTGAAAGAACAAATAATGAACAACTGCCTAATCAAACAAAAAAAAACCTAAAGGTTTTAAAAAAGAGAAGAGAGAGACATGATTCAAGAGGAGGAAACAAAAATAGTGAATCTGGAGAAAAAAAAGCTGTCGGAAATATCGAGAACCCACCACCCAGAAGGCATTTAAGTATTCCTACTGTAGACCAGGATCCTAAAATACATTTAAACAAACTTACTACTTCTGCTGCTACTAGTACTGTCAGCCCAAGACAGTTATCTAATATTAATGAAAATAACAAGAAACATAGTAATAGAAAAAAAGTAAATAATGCAACATCTAGCAGTGGTGATGAGGATTGGGAAAATTTAGCGGAAAAAAATTTGTTTTTACGATCAAAAACATTAGGGCAGAAAGTTCTGAAAAGATAAGGTAGATGTATATTCTAAGTAGTTTCTTGTGATAAGAATTGTCAGCTCTGATCTTAAAATAAATTTTTTAAATATATTATATTTTTTTATTTAAAAAGTAATGGTAAATCGAATCACGCATACCTGATCGAAAATCTGATATTAAATTCGGAATCAGCATCCTCAGAAACTATGTGATCGACACTCGTATCGTTACAATATATGTATAGAGGGCCAAAACATGCAGGTTTTGACAGGAAGGAACTTTTTCACGCCTGCGCACGACCTGATTGGACCAGTTTATAGTAGTGGGGAGCTCGGAGAGTGGTGGGGGAGAGTAGCAGCCAATCAGCTTCGAGGATTCTCATCGAGTCGGTGACGTGTTTACCCCCTCACTCTCATTCTAGCTCCAGCTTTCACAGAGGCAACATCTACGCTCCTTGAAATCGCGATCTAGAATTTTCTCAAGTGTTCTTCTTCTTATTATTTTTCTTACATCACTTATTTTTGTTCTTAGTTATTTATTTTTTTGAAGAATTTGAAGGCAAATTTATTTATTTATTTTTAAATTGTATTTGTGTTTGTTTTGTATTTAAGTTTGTGTTCTTCGTATTTTCAAAAGTAGGTTAATTTTTGTTTAATTTGTATATATAAATTATAGTTATTCATTTATTTAGTTGTTCAAGTTTCATACATTTATTTATCAAGAAGGAATTTATTTTGTTTAATTTTTTTGAAGGGTTACTTTTCGTTTATATTGAAGTAAATTTTAGTTTAATTAAAGTTTTTCCAAGTGTTATTTATTCTTATAATTGTTTAAATTTTTTTCATTAAAGTTAATTTTCGTTTAATTCAAAGTTATTTTATTATTTTTTTTTTTTTGGTTCATACAAGTTACTTTTCGTTTATTTAGATATTTTTCGAGTAAATTTTAGTTTAATTAAAGTTCTTTGATATTATTTTTTGTTTATATAATTATTTAAATTTTGTTTCATTCTATAAAGTTAATTTTTGTTTAATTAAAAGTTTTTCAAAGTATTTTTTTTTTTTTTTTGAGATGTTACTTTTTGTTTATATTTTTCTTAAATTTAAATTTATTTAAAGTGAATTACTTACTATTAATTTACTAGAAACTACGTGTGGTATAAAATACAAAAAAAAATGGAATCTTCCTCACGCCAATGTGCAAATTGTAGGATGGTGTTTGCTAGTCACCGTGAATGCATTGCGCACGATAGTCGTTTTGTATAAAGCATAAAGTTTGTTATAAAAGCATTGCGCTTTTATAGTTAGGAATTCACACCAACAGCCTCATGTGTCTGTGGTAAATGTGGAAAAGTTTTTACAAAATCATGTCATCGTTTGCGACAAGAGGCTGTTTGTGGGGATTCCACACAAACTCAAGAATTTTCCCGCGATATAAATTTTATTTGTTAATATTGCGGGAAATCGTTTAATAGGGAATATCATCATATAAGACACGAACATTCGTGTAAACACCTGTCTCGAGTAGATGATTTTAATAAGAAGTGTGATGTTGTTTGTAGTAATTGCAGACAGGTGTTTACACGAAAAGATGCTAGGTTAAGGCATGAAATTAAGTGTAAAGTTGATTTTAGCAGGTCCTGCCGTTTTTGTCAAACGAATTTCACAAATATACACAACTATTTTAGACATCAACAATTTTGTAAAAATGAACCTCCTCTAAAAAAAATTAAAAGAGAACCTCAACGGCAGGACCTGTTAGCTCTAAAACCCGACGCTGTAGGCTTCGCCCAGTATGAAACAGCTTTTAGAGGGAGGTTGAAGTCCTATTTTATCCGTAGCAACGAAAATTACGATATGCCTAAGTTTTTTAATAGTATTAGAAATAACATTTTAAGTAAAATAAACGCTTCCCTCCATCAGCACAATGTAATAAAAGTAAACGTGTGGGTAGACTGTATAATGGTTAATCAGTTAGGGGAAACGATCAACGTAGCTTTTAAAACTTCAAATAAAGCAATTTTAAAAGAGACAGACATAAATAAAGTAATTGATAGTTTTTTAAATAAGATAGAAACCGAGCTAAGCGAATGCGAATTGAAGAAGAGCGGCTGGCGACTCTACGCTATCGACGGCATAAGGTTAAAAGTAAATCAATATAAACCATTAAGAGGTAGCACTTATATAAAATTACCATCTAAAATAGAGAACAAGAAAGCTTGTATCAGTGTCCGAAATCATGATAATCAGTGTTTTAAATATGCCATTTTATGTAAGTATGTAAATAACCATCCGGAACCTGTTTTAAATTACGTAGGTACGACTTTTCCTGTATTAGTTTTCCTACCCCACTCCATGAAATAAAAATGTTTGAAACATCAAATAATATATCGATAAATGTTTTCGGCCTGGATGAAAAAAAATGTATATCCATTAAAAATTGTTAAAAAAGAATTAGATGATCATAGAGACCTTTTATTAATAGAAGAAGAAGGTGTAGAGCATTACGTTTATATAAAACATTTTAATAAATTAGTAACATCCCAATTAACGCTTAATGAGCATAGAATAAATATATGTAAAAGATGTTTCATCCATTTTTATTCCATGGAGAAATAGACCGAGCATTTAGCTCAATGCTCTGAAAATATACCTGCGAGGATCGAATTGCCGGGGTAAAATAATTTTATTTATTTTAAAAAAGTAGAGAAAACTCTCAAAGTCCCCTATGTAGCATATGCAGATTTCGAGTGCTACCTCGAACCAGTCTCTTCATGCCAGCCGAACCCGAGCAATAAATATAGTCTTACCAAATCAATACATAAACCAATTTCTTACTGTACTTACATAAAAAAAGATGAAAGTTTTGAAGAAATCGATGATTCGCTTAGCTCGAATCCAATAATTTATAGAGGTGTCGACGCCGCATCGCATTTTGTGCAAAATCTAAAAGACATTGCCGTCAAAGTCGAAAAAGTTTATAAAAGAAATATAGCAATGAATCCCCTAACTGATTCGGAGATGGAAGCGCTTAACCATTCCTCCATCTGTTATATGTGGAATCTTCTGATGAATGGTGATAAAGTAAGGGACCATTGTCAGTATACAGGGAAGTATAGGGGGGCTGCACATTCAAGTTGTAATTTAAGATTTCCAAAACCCAACTTCCTCCCTGTATTTTTACATAATATGTCTGGCTATGATAGTCACTTGTTTGTTAAGGAATTGGGGTATGACGAGAAAAGAATCGATGTGATCCCGAATTCTGAAGAAAAGCACATCTATCTCATTTTCTAAATATGTTAGCAATAATTTTAAAATAAGATTTGTGGATTCATATCGATTTTTATCCGACAGCCTCGATTCCCTAGCAAAAATAGTGCCAGATACCCCTACTATAAAATCCTTGTTTAGAAGGGAGGAGGTTGAGGTTTTGAAGAGAAAGGGGGTGTTCCCTTATGATTATATGACAGCCCCCGAAAAATATTCAGAAAATTCATTACCACCCAAAGAACGTTTTTTCAATAGTTTAACGCAAGCATATAACAGACGAAGACTATAGGCATGCTCAAAAGGTATGGGGTACTTTTAATTGTAAGACGCTGGGTGATTACAACGATATATACATGAAAGCTGATACACTGCTGCTAACAGATATTTCCGAAATATTACAATTAAATCACATAAATTAGACCCAGCGCATTTCTTCACCGTACCGGCGATGACGTGGGATGCAATGTTAAAAATTACTGGAGTAAAATTGGAATTGTTAAATGATCACAATATGATATCAATGATTAAGAGAGGAATTAGAGGCGGCATCTGTCAGGTCTCCCATCGATTCGCCCAAGCAAATCATGAAAATATTGAATGTTACAACCCAAACGTAGAAAAATCTTTCATTTTTTTATATTGACTGTAATAATTTATATGGGGCTGCCATGTGCAAGCCCCTACCAATTGGCAAATTCGAATGGGTAGACCCATCCCACGTCATCATCGATGCATTAAATGAAAATGATGAGTTTGGTTTTGTTTTAGACGTAGATATTAGTTACCCGCCTCATTTGCACGACGCTCACAACGATTTACCATTTTTAGCTGAAAACACAAATTTTAATGGTAAAAACCGAAACAAAAAACTTTTAACCCATTTTAAAAATAAGAAAAATTATATTGTACATTATATGGCTTTAAAACAGGCGGTGGGTCATGGTATAGTTTTAGAAAATATAAATAAAGTTTTAAAATTCAAACAAAGCTGTTGGCTAAAAGATTATATCGAATACAATACCGAATTACGTAGGAAAGCGACAAATGATTTTGAAATAGATCAAATTAAATTATATATAAATGCAATCTTCGGAAAGACAATGGAGAACATAAGGAAAAGAATCGACGTAAAATTAATTTGCAACGCCAACAGGTTAGAAAAGTTAATAAAAAAACCAAATTTTAAGGATAGAACAATTTATAACGAAAATTTAGCTGCTGTACATATGGAAAAAACTAAAATTAAATTCGATAAACCAATATATGTTGGCATGACCATTTTAGATATTTCTAAAACAATTATGTATAATCATCATTATGATATTATGTTACCTAAATATGGTCATGCCAATATAAAATTACTTTATATGGATACAGACTCTTTTATTTATTCTTTAAAAACCGACAATTCATGTAATGATATTTTAAATATGAGACAATATATGGATACATCCAATTATCCAACCGATCACCCCTGCTACTCAATTGAAAATAAAAAAGTGATGGGGAAATTTAAGGACGAGGCGAAAGGGGACCCTATTTTAACTTTTATTGGTCTCCGACCAAAAATGTATTATGTCAATATGAAAAACAAAGCTATAAAAAAAGTAAAAGGGGTAAGTAGAAAGGTTGTTAAAAAAGAAATTGGTTTTATTGATTTTATTGATTGCCTGAAAGAGTATACAACATTACGTCATAAAATGTTACAAATAATATCAAAAGGTCACGAAATTAAAACAGTTGAGATAAATAAAATTTCTCTTTCATCGAATGACGATAAACGTGTGATAATGGAAGATGGAGAGAGCACCCTTGCGTTTGGACACTATAAGCTCGATGAATAGTTCGTCACTAAGGCCTCTGCCGCGGTCGAAAGACCCGTAAGCCGTATGAATGTGTATGAGTCGGGGCCGGGATAGCCGAGAACGTTAGAGCGCGACCCGCTTAACATTCTCGAGCCGAACGGTTACGGTTAAAAAAAACGGCTTGTGTTTGATTCGGGGCCGGGATAGCCGAGAACGTTAGAGCGCGAACCCCTTAACATACTCGAGCCGAACGGTTCAGTGTGAATGCGAGTGGCGAACTATTCATAGACCTTAAACTCTCCTCTTACAAATATTTTAAACTGTTTTATTCGTAGAATTTGCTGCTCTTTCAGGTAGGAGGTGTTTTATGATTTTAACACTACCCATCAATGGATCGGTTGGATGTATAATTTTTATGTTTTTAATGATTTTAGATTGATTTTATCCGTCGTTTTTAATGATTTTAGATATTTTTAGGGGGATTTTATCTGTCGTTTTTATGATTTTAGATATCAGTGTTTTTTAAACTTGTTTTTAGACACTTTTTTTTATGTAATTTATTTTACCTCTATTAATATTTTTACTTTTTATCGATGTATCCATAGTTTTATCCCCCCTAATTTTATTACTGTATCCATTCTTTTTTTAATACTACGACTTTTAGTTATCTTTAAAAGTGATTTTTAGAAATTTCTTATAAATGTATTGATTTTAGCGTTTTAGTTTTTTTCTAATGAATTTTAAAGTGTATTTTTAAATTGATTTTAGCTGTATTTATTACTGGTTTTAAATTTTTATTATTTTTAGAAGAATATGTTTTAAATCGACTGTTTTAGAAAGTTGACGACGATTTTGAATTTTATTAACTTTTTTTAGATGTTTTTATCAGTCGTTTTTAAGTATTTCATTTAATTTTAAACTGGTTTTAGTAAATTAGTTTCTAAAAAAAAAGTATATAGCGACGAATTTTAGTTACTGGTTTTTAGTTACCATGACCCTCCGAACTCATCATTAGCTTTCAATGCATCGACTTTTGAGTATGTCTATTTGACTGGTTGGACTTCAACCTCTAGATTTTAGCATTTTACTTATTTTATCTTTTATTTAATTGATTTTAGCTGTTTATTTTTAGTCCTTGTATATATTTTTAAGATTTTATTCTGTTTTTAATATTTTAGTGGGGCTTTTATCTTGTTATATTTGATTTTATATATATATTATTTTATATTTGATTTTAGATATATTTTAGGGAGGCTTTTAACTGTTTTTATGAATTTAGATTTTTTTTAGGGGGGCTTCATCTGTTTTTATGATTTTAGATTTTTTTTTAAGGGGATTTTATCTGTTTTTAAATTACCATTTTATATAACTTATTTTAACTGTTTTTAATTATTTTAGATAGTTTTTAGGGATTTTAGTAACATTTTAATGGTTTTAGACATTTTAGCTATATTTTAATTTTTAGCACAGTTTTATATTTTAAGATTTTACCATATTTTATTAGGGCTCCCCGGCAATTCGATCCTTACAGAGCAATATATATTTAAACCAGCAGGAACCTACTTGGTACCAACCACGTCCATTTGGGTTCCTGACCGTCCTAAGTCTGTGAAAAAGTGTGAAGGGATCTATATTGCTCACATACAAGAAATATAAGAGAGCTGTAGTATTGTATTCTTCCAGTCTTCATCATGCGTTTGTTGAAGCAACATTCATCTTTTGAAATAGCGAACGTTGCTAACCTTCATGAGGAAGGCACCGAATCCAAACATGGTTCCTTGTTCCCAAATAGTATACGATGTTTAATTTGCGGTCCTTCAAACTGTGGTAAGACGAACCTAATGTTGAGTCTATTATATAATTCTAACGGATTAAATTTTGAGAATATTTATCTCTTTAGTAAATCACTTCCAACCAAAATATAAATATTTGGCTCCTGTTTTATCAAATATCGAAGGGGTCGGATTCCACCCATTCGACAATAATACTAATATTCCTCATCCGAAAGACGCTGCTCCAAATTCATTATTCATTTTCGATGATATTGCTTGTGATAAACTAGATCGAGTGAGATCTTACTTTTGCATGGGTAGACATAGTAGTGTCGACAGCTTTTATCTCTGTCAGAGCTATACTTGTGTACCGAAACTATTGATTCGGGATAACGCCAACTTTCTCATACTATTCAGACATGATAATCTCAGTTCTAAAAGGATATTTGAAGACCATGTTAATTCTGATATGACCTTTCCTGAATTCAAAAAATTATGCTTGGAATGTTGGAAGACCAAATACAGGTTCATGGTAATTGATAAAGATCGCGATTTGAACAATGGTCGATATCGTAAGGGGCTCGATACATATATAATTGTTTAGGAGTCGCTAGTGCTTCATGGATGAAGCAACATCTTAGGCGCTAGCTAAAGAGACCGAAGAAATTCGTAATGTCATACGTGAAAAATGTAAGAATTGAAACGTTAGAGAGAGGAGAGAGAAGAGTACTTGAAGGAAAAATATAAGCCTTTGATACAACCGCTTCAGTCTATCGTATTACCTCGAGAACCGGCCCATGAACCACCAAACATAAAAAAAGAAGAAGAAACTTTGACCATACTCCCCAAAGAGTCAATCGAGACTCCTCCCAAGTTTTCCACACCTATCCCTATTACCACATCCTCCAGACTCAGACCCAATGTTTTGGATATTTTTTCAACATCTGCCACCTATGAGAGTACTTCACCTTTAGAAGAAATAAGTCAACATGCGTCAACACCTCAAAGGAGTAGAAACAGTTTATAGCTATTTAGACAAGATTGGTAAAGAGGCTACGAAATATATAATCAAATTTACTACGAATCAAACGGAGGAACTGGATCAAATTTACGGAATATGATATAACGGGGAAAATTTCACTCTCGGTGATACGGTTATAACAATTAGTGACGATTGGCTTGATGTGGATGGCACGCTACACAAAATTACTCCAGGGCTTTCCCAGCTATTATTCTTAAAAAACCCTGATATGGATGAAGTAACAGAAACTGATAAACACGTATACAAAACGCTATTAACGAAAACTAATGCCCTTAGATTGGATTATAGCTCTACGGGAATCGTGAGTGTTCAAAAAGGAAATAAAAAATATAGGAAGGTAATTTCTCTGAAGGAGGTCCTCTGTTACCGGAGCTATCAAAGAATTTTACATATTTACCGCTTTTGTTATAGCATACCCATTGCGTTCCCCGGCCCTTTATACTATCCAGATTCAAAATGGCGCGCTCACGTAGCCACGGCTTCGATGGCAAGTTATCTCTTGCAAAGACACCGCGGAAATGAGGGATCTTATGTTTTTTAGCCAAAGATATAAGATCCGGATTACTCAAACTCATTTTTGGTAAGGTTTTCAACATCTGGTTAGCCTTATTGCTGAAGGTACCACCGACTTTTTTCGGATGACGAATAACACGAACGTTCTTTTTTTCTTTAGTTTTAGCCATACCGATGTTACCTGTCGAAGCGTCGGTGGGCGACTGACAAGGTTGAATAGCAACCCTATATATTTATATTCTTACTGCTCTCCCAGCTGTTATGCTTGGAATCGAAGCCTAACCATTTTACTAAAACCTTGTTACCTAGGAAGGTAATTAATCTCCCAAAGATAAAATCAAAGGGAAAGGATTTGAGGACCCGAATCAGTTGGTTGAAAAATTGAAAATATTGCTGCGAACTAATGGCTCTGAAAAAGAAATTGCAAGAATTGAAAAAAGACTTAGAACTTTAGGTGTAATATTATTAAAAAAAATAGTTAAAATGTCGCATTTCAAGAAACAGGTAGTAGAAGAATTACATAAACCGGCTAGACGGTCCTTTCAGAAGAGAAGGGTAATTCTAAAGGGTATCGATGACCTGTGGATGGTAGATTTAATCGAACTTTGTTCATATGCTAAAGAAAATAAAGGATATAAATATATTTTAGCAGTGATTGACTGTTTTTCCAAATTCGCATGGCTAATACCATTGAAATCGAAGTCCGGAAAAGAAGTAGCATCGGAATTTGAAACTATTTTGACTCTCAGTGGTAGAAAACCTCTCAATCTACAATCTGATCGAGGAAAAGAATTTTACAATACATTTTTCCAAAAACTAATGAAATCCAACCGGATAAATCATTACTCTACTTTTATTAATATGAAAGCCTGTATCGTAGAGCGATTTATAAGAACTATAAAAAATAAAATGTAGAAGCAATTTAGTCTCCAAGGATCTTATAAATGGATTACGATATATCAAGACTTAGTTAAAAGATATAACAATACAAAACATCGAACGATCATGATGAAACCGTCTTCAGTTAAGGGTAAAAAAATTGAAGATCGTTTACTAAATAAGGTTTATAAATGTAAGCCATCACCGATCCTAAAGGCGCCCAAGTATCAAGTCGGTGATTTTGTTAGAATTTCAAAACATAAAGCCGATTTCACCAAAGGGTATCGTCCCTCCTGATCGACTGAAATCTTCAAAGTCGATCAAGTGAGGAAAACCGTTCCTTTAACCTATCTTCTTAAAGATTCATCGAATCAAAAAATTGGTAGTGGGTTTAATGAGCAAGAAATACAAAAAGTAAAGTATCCCAACGGTTATTTAGTTGAAAAAATTTTGAAACGGAGAGGTGACAAGGTTTTAGTAAAATGGTTAGGCTTCGATTCCAAGCATAACAGCTGGGAGAGCAGTAAGAATATAAATATATAGGGTTGCTATTCAACCTTGTCAGTCGCCCACCGACGCTTCGACAGGTAACATCGGTATGGCTAAAACTAAAGAAAAAAAGAACGTTCGTGTTATTCGTCATCCGAAAAAAGTCGGTGGTACCTTCAGCAATAAGGCTAACCAGATGTTGAAAACCTTACCAAAAATGAGTTTGAGTAATCCGGATCTTATATCTTTGGCTAAAAAACATAAGATCCCTCATTTCCGCGGTGTCTTTGCAAGAGATAACTTGCCATCGAAGCCGTGGCTACGTGAGCGCGCCATTTTGAATCTGGATAGTATAAAGGGCCGGGGAACGCAATGGGTATGCTATAACAAAAGCGGTAAATATGTAAAATTCTTTGATAGCTCCGGTAACAGAGGACCTCCTTCAGAGCTAGTCAAATATCTCAAGGATTGTCGGCTAAGTTTCATTAGTAAAAGATATCAAGACCCCGATACAAACATTTGTGGGCACTTGTGTTTATTATTCCTTTTTAATCTTATCTAAAAAAAAAAAAGAAATGGGGCTAGACTTTCGGAGAGTGTATAAAAGGAAAGATAATTCAGGAAAAAAGCTCATTCTACCATCCGGCTTCGGAGGAGTAACATCTCTAACAAAAGAAAATATCGAGTTTCTCAAGTCGGCAGGTTATCGTGTAATATGGAGGAAATAACTGATCTAGGTTCAACCGCTGCTTTTACCGATTCTATCGAGGGGATAGAATATCATTCCCATTTCCCTTACGCGTCGACAAAACTACTTCGAGGTGATGAAATTAGAATATTAGTCCAGCATCAGAATATTATGACCCTACCATCGAGAAGTTTTCTTTATTTCGAGGGACGTTTCTTAAGATCCTACCAGAGGATGGTAGAGCTGTACCCGCAACGGCTAAATTAACGAATAATGCTTTGGCATATGTATTCGATGAAATTCGATATGAATTATGTGGAGTTGAAATAGATAGAGTTCGCAACTTGGGGATTACTAGCACTATAAAAGGGATGTTGTCTTTACCGGGTGGATCCTCTGTGGAGCATCTCGGTTGGTGCTGTCCTGCATCCGATTCACTCGATGTGTCGAATGACGGTTATTTCAACATGTGCGTCCCCTTATCACAATTACTTGGGTTCGCCGAAGATTATCAAAAAATTATTGTTAATGTCAAACAAGAGCTAATTCTCATTAGATGTCGGACTGATGACAATAGTTACATATCCAGACATACGGCTGCGACAGAGAAAGCAAAAATTGAATTAACGAAGCTATGTTGGAAATTACCTTATGTATCAGTAAACGAATTTACACGATTAACACTGTTACGTAGACTCAAGTCGGAAAAGGTCGTTTAGGTAGAGTTCAGAAGCTGGGAATTGTTCGTTTACCCACTTATACCATCCACACAGAGGCAGGTTTGGGCGGTAAAAACTTCTAATCAAATGGAAAAACCGAGATACATAGTACTAGCATTTTCAACAGATTGTATTAACAAAGTCGAAAAGGACGCTATTCAATTCGATCATTGTAATATATCCAACGTTAAAATGTATTTGAATTCAAAATCATATCCTTATGATGATTTAAATATAGATTTCGATAGGAATCGATTCGCGGTACTCTACTACATGTATTGCAATTTTCAAAAATCCTACTATCCTGGGGGATATCCGACTCAGCCACTCCTCTCGCTAAAGAATTTTAAAGAAAAAGCACCGATTATCGTAATCGATTGTTCTAAACAACCAGAATCAATAAAATCAGGACCGGTCGATGTCAGGTTGGAATTCGATGCATCTAAAGCGTTTCCGGCTGAAACAACAGCATTCTGCCTCATTATACTTGACAATGTGGTGGAATATAATCCACTAACAAGCATCCTAAGAAAAAGGATATAAGTATACTTTCATTGTTTCTATTACTCCAGTCTTCACCATGTCGTCGAGCAGCGCGGTTGTAGAATTTCAATGCTTCATAGACGATTCCAATAATTATATTGTAAAAGAATTATCAATTTTCGATTTAAAACATTATGCGACTAGCCATTGGATTTTCAAGCCACCCACTTATCCAGGGGTAAACAATTATAAAAGCATAATCACGAACCGCTGGCTAGCGAGAAATTATCATTGTTTACATTAGGAGGATGGAGAAGTTTCTTACCACAGTTTGTCATCGATTTTGAAAAACTTGGATTCATATTATAATTATGTTTTTGTTAAAGGTCTTCAAAAAAAGGAATTTTTGTTAAAATGTTTATGCTCTTGCGTTGTAGTCAACCTTGAGGATTTTCAATGTCCTCAAGTCGATAAACTACCCAGTCTACAAATAGCTCCATGTATTATTCATAAAGATTTAAAATTAATGTGTACACATTATCGCTCTTATTTATTAGCAGAGTGGGTGTATTCGAATCATGATTTGATGTCTAAATTTATGTAGGTTAGCTTAAAAAAGATACAAAAATAAAAAATAAAAATAAAAAATACCTATAAAAATTTAAATATACTATTGGAAGCAATTTTATGTTTTTTCTGAACAGCGAATGTGTGTTATGGTCACTGGCTTGGTATTGATTTACCCGTAAACCAATGTGTGTTTGCTGGTCACTGGCGTGGTATTGATTTACCCGTAAACCATTTTGTATGTTTTTAAAATTGAAAAAAAAAAAAAAACCTCCTTGATATACCCTCACCTTGACGTGGTAAGGAGGCTTAAGTCAAAAAAATTGACGAACAAAGAGGGGTATGCAATGCTGTGAATTATTAATGAAATATATAACCCCACACTGGCCATATTTTTTATATAGGTAGAAAAATCATTTTTTTAATTTAAAATTGACTGGATGATTGAAAAATATTATTCAAAAGCTCCCTAACCTCATATAGAAAAGTTAAGGTAAAAAAAAAAAAATAATAACGAGGTCGGTATTCGATCCCATGATCTTTATTTTACAAGCCGAGCGCGCTAGCCATCCCCCTATAGACCTCCCGAGTAATAGTATAAACAGTTGGAAACATATGGTGTTTTCATAAAGAAATTATGCATGGTATGGTCACTTGTTATAGATTTATTGTCTTTACAACTGGTTTTGACAAGTTTCGGACAAGTTCTGACATGTTTTGCACAGGTTCTGACAAGTTTTGGACATGTTCCGACATGTAGAGTAAGGTTTTATCGATCATATGGTAACAGCTGAAGTGGTTATTATTTAAGGTTATGTCGATTCTGTTATATATTTCGAAAAATTATCAAGATGGCAGTAACTATTCGAAAATATTTCGATAAATTATATAGATGACTATGCTTATTCGAAAATATATTTCGATTATATGGTAACAGCTGATGGGGTTATTATGTTAGGTTATGTCGATCATATATTATATATTTCGAGGTTTATATTTCGAAAAATTATCAAGATGGCAGTAACTATTTGAAAATATATTTTGAAAATTATCAAGATGGCAGTAACAATTCGAAAATATTTCGATAAATTATATAGATGGCTATGCTTATTCGAAAATATATTTCGATTATATGGTAACAGCTGATGTGGTTATTGTGTAAGGTTATGTCGATCATCTGTTATATATATTTCGAAAAATTATCAAGATGGCTGTGCTTATTCGAAAATATTGGGTTGTCCGGAAAATAATGCAGGATTTGGTTTTTTTTTTTTTCCCAATCGCGTTGAGGTGGTCATCGACGGTCGATTTGCTTACTTGAAGTTTTTCCGCAAGTTCTCGAACAGTAATTCAGGCGTTTTCTTCCACCGATGATCGGAGAATGTCGTCATCAAGAGAGGAAGGCCTTCCACGACCTTCTTTATCTTCAGGCTGAAGTCTCCCTCCCGAAATTTTTTAAACCACCTTTGAACAGTGCACTCAGTAACAATTCCCTCGCCCCACACTTGGTTGATGTTTCTAGCCGTCTGGGCTCCACTGCGGCCGAGTTTAAACTCGTAAAAGAAAATCGTATGAAATTCACGACGTGACATCGTAGGAAAGACTGGATTATTTCCAAGTAGTGAGATGCTATAGAGATAAACAAACATTGTCGTTTAGAAGAGGATTAGCAACTGTTGACACTCGTACAATTAAATAATCCCCGAAAAGTAAACAGATTACTATATATAGAATGTTTTAAAAGAAGACTTCAAAACCTGCATTATTTTCCGGATAACCCAATATTTCGATAAATTATCACGATAGCAGTGCTTATTCGAAAATATTTCGATATATTATATAGATGACAGTGTGTATATATATATATATATATATATATATATATATATATGGATATATCCAGCAAGATGGCCGGCGAGGTGACCGATTTGAATTATGCTATCACAACTTTGAAAGATGTTTTGGATTATAATCTCTTAAGAAAAGATCTGCGTCCTAAAGTTGGCAAGGCGATAGAAGTTTTGGAGAATTACGTGAGTAATTTGGTTGATCAGTCTCTTAATTTAGGAACTGGAGCGACTGTTAGAAATGATAACCTAACTTTCAAAAACAAAGTTACATTTTCTGCTGTAGCGAAAAAAACTGTTTTACAAAATAGAAATCGTCCTGTTTACAAGGCAATTATTAAGCCTAAACAACCCCTCCAACCTAAGGAGATCTGTAATGAGTTTAAATCTTTAGTGAATCCTAAAGATTTACATATACCATTTCAGAAGGTTGTTGAGACTAGGAAAGGTTCGTTGATTGTTCAAAAACCGATAGAGAAAAAGATCTCAACAAAATTGCTGAAACCATTCAAAATTCAAATAAGATATCGTATCACAAAATAAGAAAAAGAAACCCTCGCGTTATAGTCAAGCACATAGAAGAAGACATAACCCTTCAAAACATAACCGACTACATAGTTGCCCAAAATGAAGATATTCCATTGCAACATGATAAAATAAGGCCTGTAGTTATACTGACCACTAGGAGAAACAATAGTCGCCATGCAGTATTAGAAGTGGATGCAGCAACCCGAGAATTACTGCTGTATAATATAATAAGCCTGGGCCACCAGAAGGTTAAGATTGAAGATTATTTTCGGATCCGAAGGTGTACCAAGTGCCTGAAATTTCATCATAGCAGTAAGGACTGCAGAGGAACTGTGACGTGTTCAAGATGTGGAGGGGAACATTCGGCCAATGACTGTACCTCTGAAGAATTGAAGTGCATCATTTGTGAAAACTTTAACAAATTTTCAAAAAGTATTAAGAAACGCCCAACAGAACATTCTGTATTTGACCGAAATTGCCCGTCTTACCTAACAGAGATACAGAAATTGGCAGCTAATACTGACTACAACATCCCACTCTTGTAAGTAATAAATGACTTTATCCTAACTTCACACCTACTGCACACATATCATTAACTTATTTCATGAGACTTAGACAGTTAAATATATTACAACTTAACACACATCATTCAAAATACACAACAGACATGCTACAACAATACATAATCATGAAACGGACAGACGTTTTATTAATTCAAGAACCATATTTAAGAGCAAACAAAGTTATAGGTTACAACCATTCAAAGGTTTTTCGAACAGTAGATAATAATCCCAGAGCTTTTGTTATAGTAACTAACAAAACTATTGACGCCTGCCTAATAGCTCAACATTCCGATCGCGATATATGTATTGAAATAACATATGGTGAATTAAAATGTATTTTAATAAGTGGTTATTTCGATATTACTCGCGATATTAATTTAGATTTACGGAAAATAGAAATCATTTTAAAAAAATTCAAATATTATTATCGGTTTGGATTCAAATGCAAGATCGAAGTATTGGTTTGATCAGAAAACTAACGAAAGGGGAAAACATCTGGAAAGTTTTATTGTTGAGCACGATTTAACGTTAGTAAACACTAATTCAGAACTGACGACTTTCCAAAGTGCGAGAGGCAGTAGTAACATTGATCTGACATTAATAAATACGATTGCGACCCGACATAACCTTATAAGAAATTGGAGGATTTCTAGGGAAACTAATTTCTCGGACCATAACATATTAACTTACTACCTACTATTAAACGAACTAGTTTCCTATATTTGACTGAAAACTGTGACTGGAATAAATTCATGACTAACTTAAGGCTTCAATTGGTAAAGCGTTTCCTTTCTCAACATTTAACTGGCAATACAGAACTGACGGATGCTGAGATTGAAGACCTAATTCTTACAGAACTGCCTCATATTTCTAGCGATAGCATAGTCGATAAAATGACAAAATCTATCATTAAATCTTGCAACATTTCATTTAAAAGATCAGGCAATTTTAAAAATCGCACCGGACACAGATCAGTTCCTTGGTGGAATCCTGAACTTACTAACTTACGTAAACAGACAAATCGGCTTAGAAGAATTTACCAGAGGACAAAAACAGACAGTGAACAACGTGAATCAAGAAAACAGGACTATTTAGACAGTAAACGGACATACCAAAAATTGATTAAAACATCTAAATAAACTCATGGAAGGCCTATGCTACCACTTCAAAGGCGTGGCAATGGCCTTACAAATTTGCATCTAACAAAACAAAACCCCAAACCTTACTTATGACTACTCTAACTGACGCAGATGCTTACACAACAGACACCAAGCAAACATTAACTCACATATTAAATAAAATAATTAAAGAAGACAGATTAAATAAAGACAGTGACGAACACAGACGATTAAGAAAAGATATACTTACGCCACCTAGAACTGTTGATGATATAGAACTCGGAGACGAATGAAATGAAATATTACAAACTATTAACAAACTAACTGACAAAAAAGCTCCAGGAATAGACAAAATTGACTCCCGAATTATTAAAAAAATAGCTGAGACCTTTCCGAAATTATTGACTGGACTTTACAAAACTCTATTTGTTAGAAAAGAATTTCCGAAAAACTGGAAGGTGGGCAAATTAACTCTGATTCCAAAGGCAAATTCATTTTCCCTCAGACCGTTAAGTATGCTTCCTGTAATGAGCAGGATTTTTGAAAAAATACTCAAAAACAGGTTAATGCATCACTTAACTATTAACAATGTTCTTGACAGACATCAATTTGGATTCAGGCCCCAGTCAGGAACAGATGACGCCCTTTGTGAACTGGCTGCTCATATCAACATGGCACTACGGCAAAATAATAACCTTCTTGCTATATCACTGGATATCGCCGGTGCGTTTGATAATGCCTGGTGGCCTGCAATCCTTAATAATCTAAAAAAATATGAATGCCCGAAAAACCTATACATTATTATTCAAAATTATTTTAAAGACAGAAAACTCGCTATTCAGACAAATTATTACTACATTGAAAAGAAACTAACATTAGGCACCTCTCAAGGATCGGCACTTTCCCCCTTACTGTGGAACATTTTAATAAATACAGTTTTCGAGACAGACTTACAGAAAAATACGACATTATTAGCTTATGCTGACGACCTACTATTACTTATTAAACGACGAGATTTTGAGGAACTACAAACAATAGCAAACGTGACACTATCTAGGCTAGGACATTGGACCAAACGAAACAAACTTAACTTTAATATAGAAAAGACTAAATACATTATTTTTAGCAAAAAAAGAACAGTTCCTGAATTGGATATCCGACTAAATACAGTGAGACTAACTCAATGTGACACCTTACAATACTTAGGTATACTCTTTGACCGGAAGATGACTTGGAACAGACATTTAGACAATCTCTATAATAACACACTACGGATGATTAACGGACTTTCAGTAGCAGCTAAAGCAACGTGGGGTCTTGGATCAGAAGTGCTAAAGGAAATCTATGAGGCCGCTGTACTTCCCAAGATGCTGTACGCTGTGCATGTCTGGCACGCAGCCGTGCAGCGCAAGAAGAATCTGTTGAAGTTACAGAGGCTTCAAAGATTGATAGCGATTAAAATCTGCAAGGGCTACCGCACATTGTCATACGAGGCCTCAATTCTATTGACTGGGTTATTGCCTATAGAATTTAAAATTGAGGAACGGACTGTTTTATTTAACATTAGAAAAGGAAAGACAGGTTACAAACAGCTGACATTAGACCAAATCGAAAGACTTACTGACTGTAAACTTTGGCTACATCCAAGAACAACTTTGTATACAAGACAAAATATCAACAACGAACGTACTGATGTGTTTACAGACGGGAGTAAAGACAATGAGAACGTTGGATGTGCGTGGTTATTTAGAGCTAAAGATAATAGGATCATAGAACAGCAGTACAAACTAGA
The DNA here is from genome assembly GCA_911387785.2 of Aelia acuminata. Lineage (NCBI taxonomy): Eukaryota > Metazoa > Arthropoda > Insecta > Hemiptera > Pentatomidae > Aelia > Aelia acuminata. The sequence continues at coordinate 100,481,305 of OU426980.1, forward strand.
ATCCTATTGCTCGAATAACCAGGCCGAAAAATATGCTGTGTTGAAGGTGACAGGGCACATAAGAGACAACCCGTAACTAACGAACACACACGTAACCATAAACACAGACAACAAAATTTTACTCGACTCTGTGAATAATCCGGACGTTCATGACCATTTGACGGACCAAATTAGGTTGAACTTACTGACTCTTAAAAACTTAGGAAAGACAGTTACATTAAAATGGGTAAAGGCGCATTCGGGGATTGAGGGGAATGAACGGGCAGATTACCTAGCTAAAGAGGCAGCTAAAGGAGAACTGCTGCCCTCGTATCATAAAGCCCCATTATCGTTTATAAAGCGAGAATTAACAATTGATTTGGTAAAAAGATGGGACGAAATGTGGGCCACCTCCCCTAAATCTCCAAGTTTGCACAGATTTTTACCAAAAATTACACTAGACAATTACAAACGTATACACAGCAGTGTACAGACTGACGCAAGTACTGACGGAACACGGAAACACAAAACAGTATCTCAAACGGTTCAACATTATACAAACAGATTTATGTGACGAAGACGGTCAAGTTAAAAATTTTAAACATATACTGTATGACTGCAAATTGTTTGACAGACAACGGTTTAATTTGATAATAAGTATTATGCTTAAAAACGGAAACTGGCCAGAGACAGAACAAACATTACTTTCTCAATTCAAGACTGACTTGCTTAAATTTATTAGAACTATCGACTTCGACTCACTAACCAGAGACGGGCAACGTAGGTAATTTCTTGTTGGCTTTTGTTTACATATTTTATTTTATCTTTTATTTTTATTTCATTTGTATTTCTATTTTTTCATTTTTCATTATTGTTTTTTGTTTTTGCTATTCTTTTCTCATTATTTGTTTAAATTCATTTCTGAAATTTTGTAAATTTTATAAATAACAATTAAAACTATTGTAATATCATGTAGTATGCCTTTAAGGCATGGAACATGATTGAATGATAAATAAATGGTCCTTATGTGGGGGTACCACGTAAGGAAAAGAATAAAAAAAAAAAAAATAAATAAAAAAATATATATATATATATATATATATATATATATATATATATATATATATATATATATATATATATATATATATATACGACAGTGCTTATTCGAAAATATATTTCGAAAAATTATCAAGATGGCTGTGGCATTTGAATTTTTTGTATATGTTCGACATGCACTCGACAAGTTCAAACATGTCCGAAAAAGTTTCAAAGTAATATATTTTAGGGATTAGGAATTAATTAGGGGATCAAGGATTAATTAGGGGATTAGGGATTAAGACCACGTGGTGGTTAAGGTTGGTTTGGCCCTGGACCACGTGGTGGTTAAGGCTGGGCAAGCCTATGGTCCAAAGTCCAATTTGACCCCCCAAATTCTGGGTCCAGAACCGGCATTTCCTCCCTACTTTTAAGCAATCATGAATCGAAAAGTACTGAGAACTTCCAATTTTTGCTCTACAGATACTTTATAAGTTATGGAGCTATACAAATAAAAGCATGTGGAAAAATGTGTCAATGGCGTTTCAAAATTATCGAAACACGTCGTTTTCTAATCTAAATAAAATCGTAAGTGAAAGTTGTGTGTTGCGCGCATCGCACCAGATTTTTTTATATTTTGTATGAGTGTTTATCTTTAATTATGGGTTCATATCATTTTGTTTTATTTTTTGTTCCTCCCTTTCCTCGCCTTGTTTTTAGGCTATACGGGGTTTCCCGGGCTAGGGGAGTGGGTGGGGGATTGATAACGAGTATTATTAATGTTTCCTGGCTCCGAGTTCTGGCTCCGATTGCTATCTTCGGGTTATCAATCATACGTTACCATGGGCAACGCGTATTTTCTAACGTGTTTGCCCACTTGGATATCCTATATCCTATATTTGCTAAAATAATATGATTTAAATATTATCAGGGTTTATTTGGTAATTATTTTTCATTTATCATTTTAAACATTAAATTATAACATAACATCACATTCAAAATAAATATTATGTTCGTATAAACTGTCCTAGATAACATAATATTAGACCCTGATGTGAAAAAAAATCTGAGAAGGTATTTATTATCGATATTAGGCGCCCCCCCCCCCGCCATTAAAATACAAAATGAATATTTTTTTCAAAAACAACGTCCTCGATAACATAATATTGGACCCCCGTGTGAAAGATATCGGAAAATCTAACTATTTCCCAATGCGCCCCCCACCCACCACTAAAATACTATAAATGAATATTCTTTTCGGAAACCCCGTCCTTGATAACATAATGTTGGATCCCCGTGTGAAAGAAAAACGAAATTCAAACTATTTTCAAGTGCGCCCCCCCCCCCCCCTCGCCACTAAAGTACAAAATGAATATTTTTTTTCAAAAACAACGTCCTCGATAACATAATATTGGACCCCCGTGTGAAAGATATCGGAAAATCTAACTATTTCCCAATGCGCCCCCCACCCGCCATTAAAATACTAAAAATGAATATTCTTTTCAAAAACCGCATCCTTGATAATATAATATTGGATCCCCGAGTGAAAGAAAAACGAAATTCAAACTATTTTCTAGTGCGCCCCCCCCCACTCCTCCAATAAAATACAATATGAATATTTTTTCATAAACAACATCCCCGATAACTTAGTAATAAGCCCCCCGTTAGATAAAAATCCGAAAATGTTACTACTTTCAATATTAAAGAGCCCCCCCCTAACTAAAACCTTAAAATAAATATTAATGCTAATGGATGCCTGGTCATGATATAATATGCTTAGGTAGTGGGGTAGACCGGGCGAACATGAAGGAGTGGATTACTAATATTCGGAAGTTAATAATATTTGGATAGTCATCACATTTGGATAGTAGTTAGTAGTTAAATAATTGTAATTACCAACTACAGTTTGTAGTTAGTAGTTAATATATTCTAACTACTTTTTATAACTTGTAGTTGGTAGTTGGAAAAATTGAACTACTAACTGCTAGATAGAAAATGTAGTTGCCAGCTGTTAACTACTAACTACAAACAGTAGTTAGTAATTGTAACTACAATTAAACCAAAGTAGTTGTAGTTAGAAGTTAGTAGTTGTAACTACATTTTGCCCAACTCTGCCACCCCTCCCTCTTACCCCCACCCCCACCCTTACCTATTTTCATCAAACTGATATAAAACAACTCTACAATCCACTAATAAACACAATACAAAGTTTGAAGAAGTTTTGTCCATTAGAGGTTGTTTCGGCTTTCCGAAAGCTCATACAAATTGCAGAAGCAGGGGTGGACAAATCACATGGCGGGACCGCCAAGATTTGAATGCCCCACCGGCGAACTCTGCTGGGGGCAGAGGCTGAGACGGAACTTGGTGAGATAGATTCCTGAAAGAGACCAGGCCTGGCCCATCCATTTCTTCTTTTTCTCTTCAATCGAACTTACTGAAGACATGAGGGAGTAAAGAGAGGAGCCGGTTCCCCGACTGGAGGCGATGAAGAGTAGAAGATAGGGAGCTTTTGGAAGAATTACAGAGCCAATAGGGAGAGAAGATAGGGCATATTATAAAACTAATTAGTGAGTCAGCATGGCCATGCCATTAAAATATATTGTCACGTGGAAGATGTTCATTGAATCTAGGAGACCCTGAGAGAGAGGGGGAACTCCTAGAAGAGGCTGGCCCAGGAGAGCAGAGACAGTCAGCAGTCTGGAGCGGAGGCTGGGTCTGAGATGGGCTGTCGAAGTCTGGGACAGGCACAGTGAGCCTGGGGCATAGGGGATCCGAAGTAGTCAAGTACCCCCAAGTGATTTATGAGTCAAGGTACCCCCCCCCTTGTGTAGTTGGGACGTGTAGAAACTATTGTAAATAATAAATAGTGTTAATAATACTTAGTTGCTTAATTACCACAGAACCCTTGCCCAAAGATCCCTGTGTCACATTGGACTGGGTAGATTTAAGAATAGGGGTGACACAAATTTGGTGGAGGCGCCGGGCAAGGGTTGTGTTGTGTGTAGAATGGAACTGCTAGACGCGCCGGGCAAGGGGTGTGACAATCTTTGATTGATGGTAAAGACGCGCAGTAAGGACTATTCAAGAAACACTATGCCGTCGGACGAGGAGGATACCAAGTCGGAATGCGGGTCGAGGTCCGTAAGAGTTAAAGTTCCGGTCCCCACTTTTAGCGGCCGTATTGGAAAGATTTTTCCGACACTTTGAAAGGGCGGCGAAGGCGAATGGTCGGGACACCGAAGCGTTTTTCCAGTTACTTCCTTGCTACTTGAGAGAAGCCGCTTTTGACTGGTTCGACACAGCGGGAGAAGAATGGACGGATTATGAAGAAACCAAAAACGAATTAACAGAGGTATTTTCTCAAAGCACTCAGGGAGATTCGGCGTATTACGAACTCATCAAGAAAAAACAAAAGCCGAATGAAGCTGTTTGGGACTACTACCATAGTGTCTGCAAACTTTGCTATGACGTAGATCCCAAAATGCCGGAACGAGAGAAGATTCGCCACATCGTGACCGGTCTTTCATCCGAAATTCTCTCAAGGGTTGCCGAAAAAACCAACCGAACGATGGAGGAGCTGCGAGAGAACATCAGAAGGGCGGAAGCAGCTACATTCCAGGTGGAGAGGCGGAAGGTAGAGGAGAAAAGCCGAAGCAGCACCTCGGACCTTAGCCGGGACATTGAGGAAATCAGGGCCCAACTCGGAGAGCTGGTAAAAAGAGGTGAGCCTAACAGATCTAACTTTTATACTAAACATAATTACAAAAAACCGAACAAATCGAAAAATAGGAATTTAAAATCTAGAAATCATGATGGTACAGTTATTTGTTTTAAATGCTCCAGACCGGGCCATTTCGCCAGAAATTGCCCGAAATAATTGCAGTAGCGATCCAGGCCAAGTTCGCTACTGCAGTTAAAAAAGTAAAATGTTTTTTGTGTAAAAAATTTGGCCATAAGAAGAAATACTGTAGAAAGAATCCTAAGTACCGATTACGTAAGAGAAAAGGTAGTTGTTTTGTGAATAAAGTTTCGGACACAAATTTAAATTCTTTGGTTCTATCAGCGTACTTTGATAAAGGAGGTGAAGCTTTTAGTAGATACGGGGGCTACCTGAAGTATTTTGAACTCGTCAATAGTTGACGACTTGGAGGAGGAAATTAAAAAATTTGAGTTTATAAGATTAAGAGGAGCTGATGGAAAAAAATTGCATGTTAAAGGGGTTCTTTCTACAATGTTTCAATTAGATAATGTAATTCTTAACCATGAGTTTATTGTTGTAAATAATTTGTGTGTACAGGGTATTTTAGGTTTAGATTTTTTAGAAAAATATAAGTCAAACATTAACCTAGAAGAGGGGACTTTATCGATAAAAACTCCCAGGTCGGAAGAAAAAATTTATTTTGACCCTTTAATCGTAATCGCGGGATTGAATGGAGTAGAGACAGACGAGGAAGGGGACGGAAATAGCCACGACGGGCTCTTATTACCGGTTAAAGTACTCAGCTTACAAGACAAATGTTCTCCCACTGACCACCTGCCTTTTAACGTCAATCCGGACCTTCCTCACGTTCAAAAGAAATGTCTTATTGATCTGTTAACGAAATATCAAGACACGATAAAAGAAACGCCCTTTAAAATCATTTATGGACGAGACCCGATTTTACCAGCTGATACATCATTGAAACCTTTCGATGGTATGGAAGAAACATCTAGACAGTTTTTGGAGATGCTATCGGAAACGCGAGAAAACGCCCGAAAAAAGAATAGAAAAGGCTCAAGTTAAACAAAAACGGATTCACGATCGAAAAAGAAAACACATTAACTTCCAACCATGGGATAAAGTACTTGTTTTCACTCCGCTTAGGAAGAAGGGTCTTAGCAGTAAATTTCTACATCGATGGATAGGACCGTCCGAAATTATTAGACAAATAGGACCATTAAATTATGAAATCCGAACTAAGAAGGGTAAGAAATCTAAGGTCGAGACGATACACGTAGGGCGTATAAAACGATTTTTTGATCGTTGAAAGAGAAAGAAAAAAAAAAAAAAATGAATGAGAAAATAGATCCGTAGATTATAAACAAAAAAAAAAAATTATAAGATTTCAATTAAATTGTGGAATATTCTTTTTGCTTTGGGGCAAAAGAGTGGAATCTAAAAGTTAAAAAATAGGAAATGCTAAATTTGCGTCTGCCAGGAAACAATAGAGCACTGAGCAAACGGTACCCGGGAACAAGGAACACAAAATTGGGCATAGCTAATTGTTAGCAGAATGCTAAAAATTAACAATTGTCATAACTAACGAACAATTGAGGATCCTGCAAGTCCAAGAAATATCCAATTCGACTGCAAGATAAGATATTGATTGTTTACAGATTTAAAAACAACCCAAATAAAAAAGATAAATAAAAAGTTCTGTTTGTTCGTTGATATGTAGAAATTATTCGTAATACAATTTAGGAAGTATATACATAACACAATTTAATAGCTCACAACAATTAATGAATTAACATTTACACGATGTGTGTTTGTGAATATATATATACATATTATGATTAATTTAAAATTACACCACTACTGGAGAGAAAAACCAATTAAAACATGTAAGTATTCATGCAGCTAATGGTCTGTAATCAACGAAGTTGTGGCCTTTTTCGGCTTCTGGCATATAATTACACATCAAAAAGTTTACTTCCTCTCTTTTTCAAAAAAAGAGTATACTAATATAAATAAAACGAAATATTTGAAGTTGAAATTGGATTAGTTATTTAGCCAAATTCGAATATGAAAGATCGGTAATTTTTATCACTTTGGTGAAAACCCATGTTCCAAGGCCTATAACTCGACAATATGCACTCTAAATGAAAAATGTCACAGATAAAAGTTTTAGGACATTAAATTTAGCATAAAATAAGCCCATTTATTTTAAAATTAACTTATTCCTGCGTAGAGATACAAATGAAAAAGTGAAAGTATTTGTTGCGCTTACTTCATTCTTTTAACTACATTTTCATTCCTTCATATATCTACATGTCAAAAAGTTTACTTTCTCTTTTTTTCGAAAAAAGGGTGTACTAATACAAATAAAATGAAATATTTGGAATGGAAATCGGATTAGTTATTTAGCCAAATTCGAACTTGAAAGATCAGTAATTTTTACCAATTTGGTAGAAACTCATGTTCCAACGCCTACAACTTGACAATATGTACTCTAAATGAAAAATGTGACATATAAAAGTTTTAGAACATTAAATTTAGCATAAAATAAGCCCACCTAAATAGTTAGTTCTGTGAATATTATATCATATCCCCTTAGGTTTCACAAAAAGAAGGAATCAAGTGCTACGAATACTTTCACGTTTCCGTTTGTATCTCTACGCAGGAATAATTTAATTTTAAAATAAATGGGCTTATTTTATGCTAAATTTAATGTCCTAAAACTTTTATCTGTAACATTTTTCATTTAGAGTACATATTGTCGAGTTATAGGCGTTGGAACATGAGTTTTCACCAAAATGATAAAAATTACCGATCTTTCATGTTCGAATTTGATTAAATAACTAATCCGATTTCACGCTCCTACGAATACTTTCACGTTTCCGTTTGTATCTCTACGCAGGAATAATTTAATTTTAAAATAAATGGGCTTATTTTATGCTAAATTTAATGTCCTAAAACTTTTATCTGTAACATTTTTCATTTAGAGTACATATTGTCGAGTTATAGGCGTTGGAACATGAGTTTTCACCAAAATGATAAAAATTACCGATCTTTCATGTTCGAATTTGGTTAAATAACTAATCCGATTTCAACTTCAAATATTTCATTTTATTTATATTAGTATACTCTTTTTTTTTAAAAAGAGAGGAAGTAAACTTTTTGATGTGTAATTATATGCCAGAAGCCGAAAAAGGCCACAACTTCGTGGATTACAGACCATTAGCTGCATGAATTCTTACATGTTTTAATTGGTTTTCCTCTCCAGTAGTGGTGTAATTTTAAATTAATCATAATATGTATATATATATTCACAAACACACATCGTGTAACTGTTAATTCATTAATTGTTGTGAGCTATTAAATTGTGTTATGTATATACTTCCTAAATTGTATTACGAATAATTTCTACATATCAACGAACAAACAGAACTTTTTATTTATCTTTTTTATTTGGGTTGTTTTTAAATCTGTAAACAATCAATACTTTGCAAAAATGCATTTATTTCAAATTTCACGAATGATCGGAAGCCAGTGTCTGTAACCCAACTACTACCATCAGAACATTATTATTTAATTTCAAGATAACCAGTTTATGTCAATATAAGTGAGGTTTAGATAATGTGCAATCTGCGACTAATTCATTATTATTTATCAGATTTATATCCTTTATTTATCAGATTTATAAAAAAAAAAAAAAAAAAAAAAAAAAAAAAAAAAAAAAAAAAAAAAAAAAATTATATTAATTATTTCTGTAAATTAAAAACTTGCAGTTACATAGGCTCGATTATACATTCAAAATAATATCCTAAACCCGCTGTAATTATATGATGCATGAGAACTGAACTATGCGGCAGAGGACTGGATGCGCCCGAGTCACCGGCTCCTTTTCGCCTCGTAGGTCCTTTTTCTATGAAACTAGTTGCTATATTTTGAACTTTGACCACTGTTTTTTAAAGAAGAATAATTGCTTCAGATGTTTTATTTCAGGGTGTTTTTCGTTAACGATGGCCGTTTTATCACAAATTAACTTGGAATTTTAACTTTTACGCGAGTGACTTGAAAAAATTGACTTTAAATGTATTTTATGTTGACTAATTATTTTAGAACGTTTATTTATTTATTCTGAATCTAGAACTATCTAGCTTTAATAAAATACCAGTTATGGCGAAATTAAGCATAATGGTGAATGTCAGTAATCAAAAAACTAACTAAAATCAAAGTCGTCATTCCGCCATGTTTGAACGCCATTTTCGGTTAGTGCGGCCACTTTTTTTTCTGGGAACATTGGCTTTTTCTTAATCTTCTATCACAAGGAACACAACGATATGCAATTTATAGGGATGTGGGGGGGGGGGTGCACGGTAGGGGGGTCTGGCCCACCGTGTACTTACTTTATTAGTGAATTTTAGGTTGCTTAAAATCCGCAACTGCTGCACCCAAGTGAGAAACCATTGAACTAATTGTACCTAAAACTTACTATAAGTCCAATAGAGGGCGATAGATTTCCTTCGAATATTCTGAAATATTATAATTAACTTAATATTGCACCTATTTATAGAACATCGTTATCAAATTGAAAGGAGCCTAATTATCCCACATATATTATTTCACAAAGACTAAAAATCGGTTTTTCATGAATTATAAGGTCCTGTCGTGCTCAAATGCCATGAATGTGGTATCGTTGGATTCAGAATTTTACGGAGCTTTTGCCAATCGCATTCTCATTGTTCATTTTTCGGTCTAAAATAAAATATCGACCTAAATGTAGTGATTCAACGGATCGAAACGGATCAAATTGGGTTTTATAAAATGCGGTACGAAAATTAAGACCCAGTTTAGTTCTACAAGAACTAAACTGGGGTTTGTGTTTTGAAGCCCTAAAACCTACCAGTTTTGAGATAACGCCTGGGTTAGGCCCCTCCGCAACACCGTGGTCTACTACTTACTGTGTTAGGTTACAGCAAATGTAAGGTCCTGTCGTGCTTAGGTTCTATAAATGTGGTTTTGTCTGATTTAGACTTAATTGTAGCGTTGAAAATTGCACTCTCACATTTAGCAATTACAGTATACTCCCACTTTACCGGTTCCCGTTTAACCGACTCTTCGGATAAACCGATGGACGCTGTAAAAGATAAAAATTCTTTTTAAAATCCTTAAAAACATTTATAATTTTGTCATATTCTCAATCAAAAATTTTGTTAAAATTTGTATTATGTTGCGGTTCGATAGATCTTAAATAAATTGAAATGTAGGCAAAAAGTCTTTTGTTTTATACTTTCACTTACCTACATATGAAATATATAGTAAGGGGAAGTATTGCGATCGTGAAAAATTTCCACTTCCGGATTTCAACGGAAATACACGTTTTGGGGTCCCCTGAGTCCAAATAACCAAGTCCCGCGAAATGGACTGTGTGTGTGTGTGTATGTGTGTGTGTGTGTATGTGTGTGTGTGTGTGTGTGTGTGTGTGTGTGTGTGTGTGTGTGTGTGTGTGTGTGTGTGTGTGTGTGTGTGTGTGTGTGTGTGTGTGTGTGTGTGTGTGTGTGTGTGTGTGTGCGTGCGCGTCCGCTACCGCGTGCGTGTGCATGTGTGTGTGAACAGACTAGCTCAAAAACCATAAACCGTGCGAACCTGAAATTAGGTATTTATTATATGTATATGCTCGCGATGTGACAGCAAAAATGTCATCAAAATTGCCCAGAGGGAGGGGGTACTTTATTAAATAACTTTTTTCGATTTTCTCAAAAACGGCTCCAACAATTTTGATTAAACTGAGTATTTGATCAATACATCAAATACTCAGTTTAATCAAAATATGCCCGAGATATGACTAAAAATTTCATCAAAATTGATCAACCGGAGAGGGGACTTAATAAATTTTGTATCATTTTCACCTGTTTTTTTTATTTACTCAAAAACGGCTTCAACGATTTTAATCAAACTGGGTATTTGATGTATATATATGCCAGAGATGTGATAGCCAACATTTCATCAAAATTGGTCAAACGGAGGGGGGACTTTACTTAATAAATTTTGTATCATTTTCACCTGTTTTTTTATTTACTCAAAAACGGCTTCAACGATTTTAATCAAACTGGGTATTTGATGTATATAAATGCCAAAGATGTGATAGCCAACATTTTAGAGGAGAAAAAAAGAAAAATATTCAGTCAACTCATAAAACACGTTGAGCCCATGCATGCGTAGTACGCCTTTAATGACAGATCATTGTTCATAATCAAAGCCGTTCTGTTCATTTCATGGAAATTATTTGTTTCATGGTAACTAAATGAAATTTTCATCAAGTACATAGAGAATTATAAAATCAGACGACTTGGAGTATCATGCTTGCATTGCCGAATTATCACAAGTGTAAACTTTTATTTATTAATAAAATAAATTAGTGTTTTTTATAGAGCAAATGAAAACAAAAATAAGAAATGAATGTGGAAAAATGTGTAACTTTAAGAAGTGGCATTAAAAAAACGCATTAATTTCTATTCTAAGTAAGCCGGTAAGTGATAGTTGTGTGTTGCGCGCACGCACCAGATTTTTTTATTTTTTACCGAACTCCAGTAAAACAAATCTCTTCGAAGTAAAATTGATCTTGAAACAAAATCCGTATCCTCCATTCATTTCATTAAAAAAGAAATAGCTTCCTATATTTTGACAATGAATTTCGTCAGTTGACATTAAGGTGCGTATAAACGAAAAAAAATAAAAGATTTGTGAAAACTCAATAGATTGATAGTGTAAATTTTCTTAAATTGTTAAATAAAATTGGCCCAAAAAAGGTTTGTTTAATTAATAACTATATAAAAAAAAAAAAAAACCTGTACCACTACAACCCATAAAGGGTCTTGGGTGCAGTACTATGTAAGGAAGAGTACTGTTTCTTGGTCAGCGGTCGTGCAAGGAGGTGATTTGACCGTGATCACGCTCAACCGCCAGGTTCTTTCCCCTTAATTTTTCAATTAAGGGTACCCACTTTATAGAGGCTGGGTTTGCCCCAGGAGGGTCTCTCGGCCCACGAGACGAACTGTGGCGAATAATAAAGATATCATAAGCCACAACCATATAGCCTTTGTAAAATAGGTTGTGTGTTGCATTTGGGTCTTATCGAAATATAGAAGTTATAATAATATATTTTGCTGGTTTTTGTATACACTTTTCCGGATTGACCGGCTCATTCACTTAAACGGCAATGCATCCGTTCCGACAAGGAGGGATAAGCAGGAGTCTACTTTTGTCATTGGCGGATCTGTGGGGAGGGGGGTGCTATGGGGGCTGGAGCCCCTCCCTTTGGAAAAATTTTCGTCATTAAAAGAGAGAATTTGATTTTCCTTAAAGTAAGGAAGCAAGTTAAAGAACAAAAATGCGCAGAACAGGTAGAATTTCAGTTGTGGGAAGGTGAAAAAGCTGATCGGCAGATCCAAATGAAGGGCTGTGGGGCTGCAGCCTCCCCCCATTAGGATGCAGCCCCCCCTTTACAATCGGCTGGATCCGCCCATGACTGTAATCCAAAATATTTATAAAATAAATAAAATCTATTTATGGTGATTCATAGTAACATAGTGATTCATTAGAACTTTGGTTTTATCAACTTATCTTTTTTATAACGGGAATTTTAGAAAACTAAATTATCGAAACAAGAAAAATGAATTTCAATGGTTTCTAGGCGGGCTTTATGATACATACACGTTCCACGTTTTTGGGCCAGGCGTTTCACACCTCTAAAACTTTGGTTTTGGTGGGTTAGGCCCCTCAGCTTCACGAGGCTACTTATTGTTTTGTTGCCTCTCCATGGATAGAAACCTATTTGATGTCGTTCTTACCACTTAAAAGACTACATTCCTCTCCATTGTCAGAAAGATAACCGCAAAAAAATCTTATGAACTGTTTTTCAAAAAACAAAATAAGTAGGGTAGTTAAAATCAGAATGTAGAAAGATTGATTTCCAGGACCATGCAATATTCTTAGTGATTTCATTTATTCCAGGAAGATTACAGGAAACTGTTTTATAGAGGAAAATGTCAGAAAATGAACACTGACTATTAAACACTGCTGTAGAAAAATAATTGCACCGTAAGGCCCGGGTGTTTGAAGGGGGGGAGGGATTATGTTAAACTTAGAAGTAAAATCTGATATAAATCATCGTGCGAAATGCTTCGCATGGGTCCAGCTAGTTTGGTTTTAAAATCAAACATTTTTTATTTAAAACTTTTAATAATTTAAAATATATATATATTTTTTCTATAATTAAATTTTTAACTTTGAACATTAGGAAAATAAATTACCAACATAATGTCACCTAAGCCAATAGAAGTTATTAAAACGCTTAACAATAAAAATGAAAGAATTTTTCGTCGGGTTCAAACCACTTTTGACCTCATAAAAAATTTACCAGAGAAAAAGGATATTTTTATGGCCAGAGCCACAGATTTGAAAGCCCAATTAGAAGAATTTGACACAGTCTTATACCAAATTTCCGAATTAAATAATTCCGTTGAGAAGGAGCATAGAATTGAAGTGGACCAAGCAGCTTTGGCTTTCGAATTTATTAGGATATTAAGGCCGCATATGAAAAATATCGGGAGCAACTTACCACCGTTAATTCTAATCCTCAAGTCAATGATGACTTCTTTGTTCAACCTAAGCTTCCTGATATTCCATTTTCGGGACAGTATGGACAATTTCCATCTTTCAAATCCTTATTTGATACTCTGATTCACGAAAGAAATTATAGTGATATTGTGAAGTTCTCTTATCTTAAGTCATTACTAGTATATCCAGCTTCGCAAACAATAGCCTCCATAGAATATAAAGCTGAAAATTATAATGAAGCGTATAAAAAACTTGTGGACAGATACTCCAATAAAAGAATAGTGGCGGCTTACCACATTAATAAAATTCTGCAGTTCAAGCCATTTTCCAATGATAACGTAAGAAATTTTAGGGCATTCCTGGATACATTTGAAGATAATTTTAACGCATTAAAGGCCTTAGAGATAAAAAATCTGGCAGATTTCATTATGGTCCACCTTTCTTTTAATGTCATTGATAAAAACACCCGCAGACTTTTCGAAAGCCAACTAAAAGAACATGAAGTTCCTTCGTTTTTTGAACTTACTAAATTTATTAAAGCACAATCTAGAGTCGCTGAGCTTTGTAATGATTCTATAATTAAGAGCTGTAGCCCAAAAATTAGTAATTCAAGAACCGATTATATTCCTTAACCAAAAGCCTTTTTATCGAAGCCTAGTATTAAAAAACCGGAAAATAAACCGAGAAACTCAAATGAATGTCCACTTTGTAAAGGGGAACATAAAATTCTAACATGTCCTGAGTTCACTGGTGCTGATGTTGACTCTAGATATGCCATTCTGAAAAGGTTTAGATTATGTTTTGCATGCAGCGGTCCTCATATATTTACTAAATGTCAGAGTTCTGGACGCTGTCTTAATTGCGGTAGTCGTAAACATAATACTTTACTTCACAGAGATGATGCTACAGCTAATTTTTCTCATCTGAATTCTTCCGAGGCCGAATCTCCTCCTAAGATCGACAAAGCTGGTCCAGTTTTTGAACCTAAACCTCATCATGTCGTTTCTTGCCATATGGCAGCCAATTCTCAAGCATTACTGGGTACCGCTAGATGTTCTATTCGTTCTGATTCTGGTCAATGGTATCAATGCCGTATTGTGATTGATCCAGGCAGTCAGATTAATTTTATTACTTCTTCCCTAGTCAATAAACTTAATCTAAGGAAAACAAACAAACCATTTACAGTTTCTGGAGTTGGCGAAACCTCAATACCCATATCCCAGGCGGAAGTAAAGTTTCTTATTGCCCCTAAAGCAGGAAGTCCAACCTTTGAGATTTCGGCTAGAGTTGCTCACGGGGCCCGGTGTGGCTGTGCGGTAAAGTGCTGTACTCCCATGCCGGAGCTGCGGGTTCGAGTCCCGCCCTGGGTGATGCTTTTTTTTCGTAGGAGAAGTATCACCCAGTGCCATGGGTGTTAGTATGGGCAGTATAGGGCTTCAGTAGAAGCCTTAAGTCCCAAAAAAAAAAAAATAAAAAAAAAAAAAAAAAATCTGCCTACGCAACCCGTTTTCATGGAGGTCCGGCAACGGTTCACATCCCTTAAGCTTTCGGATGCAGATTGGCATACTCCAGGCAAGGTTGACCTCCTGTTAGGTGTCCAGATGTATGGTGAGATCCTGAGCAATCCTCCCTTGTTCATCAAGGACAAACCTTGTGCTATCCACACCGTATTTGGTTAGATCATTTTTGGTGAAATCCCATCAACCATTACGAACCCTTCTGTAACCTCTCTTCTTTCTGTTGACACATTACACGAAGATATGAAACGGTTTTGGGAATCCGAAGAAGTAGCAGTTCCTATACCACCAAATCCAGAAGATGTCTATTGCGAGGAACATTTCAAGAAAACATTCACAAGAGATCAATCTGGCCACTACATAGTAAGTTTACCATTCCGCCCAGACGTCCCTCATGACTTGAGCTGCACCAAACAGTTAGCCATTCAACGTTTCCAGAAGCTTGAAACCAGGTTTTCTAAAGATCCATCGTATTTTTCAGCCTACTCAGCACAGATCCAGGAATACATACAGCTTGGTCATGTACACCTAGCCACAACCACATCGGATTACATCATGACTCATCACGGTGTTTCCAAAGAAGAATCAGCTTCAACTAAGCTCAGAATAGTTTTCAACGGTTCTGAAAGGACACCAGGTGGAAACTCCTTGAATGACCTCCTTCTTACTGGTCCACAATTGCAGACCAGCATCGGAGAGTTGATAGACAACTTCCGAACCTACAAGGTAGCTCTGACTTGTGGCATCAAGATGATGTTTCGATGTATAGGCTTAAATGAAAGGGATAGAGTGTGTTCATTTCTTTTGGAGAGCACACCCTTCCTTACCTATCACAGAATATGAGCTAACTACGCTTCCCTTTGATCATAAATGTCCACCCTTTAATGCCCAGAGAGTAATTGTCCAATTATACCATGACGAAGCTCACCGGTTTCCACTGGCTCAGAAGTGCGTTAAAGAAACCTATGTCGACAACGTTGTCAGTGGTGCAGATAATGTCCGACAAGCCCTCGCGCTGTATAGAGAATTAATTGCCTTACACCAAGCTGGTGGATTCACCCTTCGGAAGTTTTCTAGTAACTGCCGTGAGCTGCTTTCCATGATTCCACAAGAATTGCAAGATCAGCCATTTCTAGATCTTAACGAACCCACTTCGTCCTTAACAGTTAAGGTCTTGGGCCTAAAGTGGAATCCTCAGCTAGATGTGTTATGTTACTCCATTAATCTCCAAGATCCCGTTTTTACTAAGATAAGAATTCTTTCAGTCATATCCCGAATTTTCGATATCAATGGGTACCTGAGCCCAGTCACATTTTGGGCTAAGTATTTGATTCAACGCCTTTGGCTCCGCAAGATTGGTTGGGACGAAGAGCTTCCTAAAGACATCAGGAATCATTGGAGAAATTTCCTAGAAGAGTTACCATGCCTACAAGAAGTTCACCTTCCTCGTTATATTGGGAACCAGGAGGAATTTTCTGCCCAGTTGATAGCCTTTGGAGACGCATCTGAGAGAGGATATGGATGCGTGGTCTTCCTTAGAATGGAAAACACATTTGGTGAAATTCATGTCCACCTAATCAGGGCGAAGAGTAAGGTTGCTCCTCTCAAACCTATAAGTATTAATCGTCTCGAGCTGAATGCAGCCTTGTTAGTGGCCAGGGTTCTTGATTCATTAGCCAACCTAATAAAGAAACTTAAGATAGAATCCATTTTTTGTTTTTCCGACTCAAGAGATGTTCTTTTCTGGCTTCAGACGCCTCCACACCAGCTGAAAACATATGTAGCCAATAGGGTCGTACAGATTCTGAATATTACCCAGCCTAGTTGGTGGAGTCACATACCTTCTGGAGCAAACCCAAGCGACTGTGTATCAAGAGGACTTACCCCTAAGAAACTTCTAACCCATACCCTGTATTGGAAACGCCCCGATTTTCTTTTGTCAAACCCATCCTTATGGCCTATCCCTCGACCTGAGCCTCCTGATAAACCGCAAGAAATAAAGCCATTATCTTTGCTTGCTAAAGAAGAGCATAATTATCTTATTGAACATTTAAATAAATTCTCATCGTTGCTAAAATTGACCCAAGTCCTAGCCTTCTGCTTGCTAAAGAAGAAATAATAATAATTACTGGAGGGAAAAATATAATTCATTACTAGCACAAAATAACTCGAATAACACCCCGCAAGTAGTAATTATTCCCTCCGATAAATGCCAAATCGCCGAAGCGGCTACTGCTAGTAATAATTCTAATAATCAGAATCCATCAACTTCCGGAATAAGGAATCAAAAAAAATAGTAGGGGGCCGAGAATTTGTCTTCACTATCCCTGGAACCTTAATGTTTGTTAGCTTTAATTTAGGGAAAAGAAACGTTTCAGCACTATTAGATACCGGGGCAACTAAGTCAGCTATCTCCGAAAAATTATTTCATGAAATTAAAAATACTAATTGTGAAGTGAATAACTGCGATGTCATTGTAACGGTGGGAAATAACCAAAAAATTCCAGTCACTAAGTATGTTAGAGCAAATTTGAAGTTAGAAAAAAATTCTTGGCCCTTGCAATTTTTAGTTATACCCAATCTAGCTTTTGAAATGATTTTAGGAATTGATTTTATTAAAAAGACTGGGATGATCCTAAATTGCGCGAAAGAAGAATTTTATTTCAATTTTAGGACAGAGCAAAGGTACAAAATTTTAAATGATAAAAATTTAGAAGAAACCAATTTGAATGTTATTAAATCGGAGGGTTTATTAAAAAATCTTATTGAACAATTTCCCACAGTTTTAACGGAGGAATTAGGTAGAACAAATTTAATAGAATACGATATAAAATTAAAAGAGGGGATTAAGTTAGAAAATTCAAAAACAGTTTATAGATTTGGACCACCAAAAATGGAAATTTTGAGAAATGAGATAGACAAATTAATTGAAAAAGACGTTATTGAAATAAGTTTTTCATCTTTTGTTTCCCCATGTTTCCTTGTTGATAAAAAATCTAATGAAGGAGAAAAGAGCTACAGGTTAGTAGTAGATTACAGAAAGCTGAACACTAACATTGAATTTATTTCCTATCCTCTACCAACTATTGATAGTGTATTTAATTTTTTGAAAGGTGCTAGATTTTTTAGTGTGTTAGATCTAAATTCAGCTTACCACCAAATTCCTCTATCTCAAAATTCGAAGAAATTAGTGTCTTTTTCAACCCCTTGGTCAGTATATACTTATAAGTGCATCCCCTTTGGTTTGAAAACAGGTGGTCAGATTTTGTCTGCACTTATGGATCAAGTGCTTGGAGATCTTCGATATAAATTTGTGTTTACCTATTTAGATGATGTGTTAATTTATTCAGAGACCTATGAGGAGCATATTGAACATTTAAAGGTTGTTTTGTCTAGACTTAAAGAGGCTAATTTAACTGTCAACCCCGAAAAAGTAGTAATCGCAACCAATTCTGTAAAATATCTTGGGCACAAAATAGAGAATGGTACAATTTCAATGATTGAGGATAGAGTGAAAGCGTTGTTAGATATTCCTCGACCCACATCAGCTAAGCAGGTTAGTCAGTTCATTGGGGCAGTAAATTTCTTTTCTAAATTCATACCAGATTTTGCAGTGCTTGCGGAACCACTAAACAGGCTGCGTCGAAAAAAGGTCAAATTTGAATGGAGTGATGAGTGCGAAAAATCATGGAAGGAGCTTCAACAGCGTATTTCGAACCCCCCTGTTTTAATGTTGCCCGATTTTTCTAAGCCCTTTCAGGTCTATACGGACGGCTCCGGAAAGGAGTTGGGTTGTGTGCTTTGTCAGGAGGCCTCTGATGGAAGTGTTCGACCCATCGCCTATGCCGGTAGAAGTCTGTATAAACACGAGAGAAATTATAGTGCCTATGAGTTGGAGGCCTTGGCTGTTGTGTTTGCGGTAGAGAAGTGGCGAGAAATCCTAGGCTCTTGCCATTTTCTTCTATTTAGTGATCATGCAGCTCTAAGGGCTCTAAACCAGAACGCACATCTAGGTGGTAGATTGGCTCGCTGGATTGTTAGACTTTTACCTTTTAGTTTCACTGTATATCACATCAAAGGTGAGAAGAATTCTATTGCTGATTATTTGTCTCGAAATCCAGTAGGAGAAAGTTTCAAATTTGGAGAGAGTGAAATGTTAAATTTTTTCCATGTTAAAGTGCCCGAATTGATTAAAGATTTGGATATTAGTCAGGCAGAAGATCCCAGGTTAAAAGAAATTATTGATAAATTGAGACAAAAGATAGAGGTAAAGAATTATTCATTGAAAAATAACAAGTTAGTTTATTGGTTGTCGAATAAGAAATTTAGATATGTGGTTCCGGAGTCTTTAAAAGATGTTATTTTTAAGTATTTTCATGAGTCTGAATTTGGATGCCACCTAGGAATTTTTAAAACAACAAATAAAATTTCATCAATTTTTTATTGGCCTAAGATTAAACACTTTGTTACTAATAAAATAAATAACTGTTTAACTTGTCAACGTTCAAAGAGTGATCGGATAGGAAAAAAGGGGAAATTATCTTCATATGTAATTAAAAATAATAACTAACAATTATTTATTGATTTAGCAGGTCCTTTACCACGAACAAAGAAAGGTTACGAGTATATTTTTATCGCAGTAGATGCATTTTCTAGGTTCTCGTGGTTCATCCCCATTAGGCAGGCTAGTGCGAAAACTATTATTGATGTATTAGAAAACCATATTTTTGCTCAGCACGGTCTGTGGAACATAGTGTGCTCTGACAGAGCTGCCATTTTTCGCTCTCAAATTTACAGTGAGTTTTTATTTAAATTGGGAATCAGGAAAAAGTATCTCATTAGACATTACCCGAATCCTAGTTTTGCGGAAAGGCAAATTAAAAATTTAAAATCAGCCATAACCTGTTTCCATGCAGATGATCAAAGAGAATGGGACAAAAATTTAAATTTCATACAAATATCTTTAAATTCGGTACAAAATGTCTCCACTGGGATCTCACCCGCAAAATTGTTTTTAGGTAGGGAATTAAAAACTCCGATACACATTCTTTGGGAGTTAGAAGAAAATGATTCAAGGGATCAAAAAGAACTCTGGGAGATAGCTTGCAAAAACTTGATTAATGCACATAGGAAAAGCGAGTTATATTATAACAAAACACATAAATATGTTCCTTTAAAAGTTAATGATAGAGTTTTAATTAAATCATATATATAATCAAGTAAGAAAGATTATGTAAATGCTAAACTGTCATACAAATTCTCGGTTCCCTACAAAGTACGTAGATGTATAACGGATGTTACATATGAATTAATAAATGAAGGGGATGACAAAGATATAAAAATTGCCCATATCTCTCAATTGAAAAAGATTGGTGGATCATTATAAAAAAAAAAAAAAAAAAAAAAAAAAAAAAAGAATTGAAATATATATACATATATGTTTTTTACTATTTAATTTTCTTTTAAAGCAAAGCACAAGTACATGCCTTTCCTATGAATCCCAAAGTTCCTTATGAGAACAGTTTTTAAAAACAAAAAGGGTGCGATGATTGTTGCGTTAATTGTAAAGAGCTCAGTTGCAGAATAAAAAATGACTTATCTATAAGGATTTGACCTTGAACTTGGCCAAAAGGAGAGAGCTATAATATAGACATTACTAATGAACTTTATATTGCAAATATCAATGGAGGAAAATTTATTTGGTGATCCTAAAGTTCTACATGATGCACAGGACTTTTTTTTTATATATCATTTTTACAAATATTTTTTTTATAATGAATAAGTAGTAAAAAGTGAAATTGCTTGAATTTTCTGTAAAAAATTTTTTTTGTACATATTGAATTAATTCGAGTAAATGTATTTTTTTTTTCTACTAGAGCATTGAAGATATTTTATTATATATATTTTTTTTTGTATTGAGATTAATATTGTTTTCTAAATTTTAGACATACTTGGAATTCTGAATGTTGATTTTTTGTTTTTCTAAGAGGACAGATGAAAACAAGAAGCATGCATTTTATTTGTTTTTATTGAGAGAAGTATTCTTTATATATATATATTTTTTTTTTCTTTTCATCTGAGATTTTTTTTTTTTTTTTTTTTTTATTCTTATATTTATAGATATTTTCCAATTCCCATTTTAGAATGAATGATGTATGTTGTATGAAAGTTTTATGTTTGTAAACCCCTTAATATATTACATGTTGTGTTGTAATTGTGTTGATGACATAATGCGCAACTGAGCATAAATAAAATGGCCAAGTATTACTTCGAAAAACAATAATGGTATCTGAATAAATGAATTCATAAATAAAATAATTGATAAATATAAGTGGGTATAAAATATATTGGTATATATTGATATATATAATGGTATCATTACTAGTGATGATGGTTATTGATATTTTAAAAATGAATTGTTTTGAATTTATTTATTTGTTGATGATATTGATATTACGATGAATTTACTGTGCATCAAATGTTATTTTCTGTGGTATATCTGAGAACAAGGTTAAGCGCTGGAAAAATTTTCAGATCCTGATAAGGATGTTCCTGACTTAATGCAGTAAGCCAACCTTGCAGTCATGTATCCAGATCTGTTAGCAGAGCCCTCCTTCTGCAACTGTAAGGCTACAAGAACTCTTGGGCATCATCACAGACCATCATCGAATCCACCCACATCCATGCATCCACCACCAGGGACATCAACCCATCAACACCTATCGAGGATATCAACCTGCCATCAAGACATTTCTTCAAGCTGCTTCTCATCGAAACTAAACCAAGTACTGTAGAATAACTTTTAATTGTATAAATTTTGGGGAAAAATTGAGAAGATATTGTATAAATTTGAATTTGGGCTTAAATTTTTTTTTAAGAAAAAGTTAAATTTTGATATATTTGGAATTAATGAAAAATTATTATGAATATATGATAACTTAATATTAAAAGAATACAGTCCTTAGATTAGTAATTTGGGTCTCATAAAAAAAAAAAAAAAAAGAGACTGAAGTTTTTTTTCACATGTATATAGCTTGATTTAAGGCTTCGAAAGAAGCAAGACAGATCAATCTACATAGATTTTTTTTGCTTCAGTGATATAGAGACCAAACTATAAATTTTGATCTAATTAAAAGAAAATAAAGGACTAATGATCATTTACTTTGAAATTAGTACAATTTTGTTGAGCGGGAGCAAATTTAAATGATTGGGGCATTTTGAAATTTTTCAAGAGTTGAAATAACATTTTATTGTTTTTGTAGGAATTGTCTGAATTTAATAAGCCCTTGAATTATTATCGAGACCTTTATATTGTAAAAAAAAAAATTGATGATTAATGCCACCACAGAGATTATCAGAGCTGCCTAATATTTGCTTCGAATGTTTGTTTTTTTCATATGTGCAATAGGTCTCTAATATTAAGATTAGAATAAGACTAATTTAATATAAGATATATGTTTGTGGCCAATATGTATATAAGAATTCAATATATTTGACATGACATCATATATGATAACTGACACATGCCAATTTATTTTGCTGGGCAGAAATTTTGAAAGGATAGTTTCCATTAATTAGGGTCCCACATCTGCTCCGATGTGCTATTTTCCTGCATTTAGCTATAAATTCGACCTAGGGTCCTTTTAAATTCGTGAAGGGGTATGTTGGATTCCTTGCCTTTCCATATCCTGTGGTTCAAGACGGCTGCATAAGTGGAGGCCCCACTTATAAGGTTGTGATCTTGAATCCTAACCCTTCAAGATGGTTCAAGACGACTGCATAAGAGGAGGTCCCTCTTATCAGGTTGTAATCTTTCAGCCATAAATTCTGATCTAGGCGAAGGGATCAAATACCCCCCACAGGGAAACCCCCCTCAATTGGCACTCACAGAAATACTGAGACTATTAATTAAACCTAATTTTGAAAAAGATGGTTCTATATACATATTGCTATATGTGTGTGTGTCTAACATACTTTAAGTTAGAATAAGTTTAAAACCTTTTGCACATCGGAGGATACCTGCCCATATTGATGTTCTATTATAAAGTATTACCAATTTTTTCTTCGTCGTCATGAAACTTAATTGAAATCATCAATTTTTTTAATCGAGAGGGGGGGTAATGTGGTGATCCACATAATATAATTATATAATGTCATGTATAATATTATCTATTATGTATATTATTATAAATAAATTTTACTGCTAATTGTAATTGTATTATGGCAGCATTGTATAAATTATAATTGTATTCATTAATGTATTACTGTATTCATTAATATTATATATCATTATATGTAATTCCTTTAACTCGTAAATAAGTTAAGCCATACATGTTCAAAGTATAGACGATAAGGTCTTTCTATATTGGCATAAGGTAGATAACGGGGACAAATAATTATTATATACATTAATGTATTACTAAAGGTTAAAGTTACACTCAGTAGATCCGGAAGTAATTGTACTTTGTCAAATAATTGTAAATATCCCCCACCACCGAACAGAGGTGACTTGTCAGATTATAACGTTTCCAGAAACACTCTGTTTCGGGATCTTCAGCTGCACTGTTCTCAGCGCTCCCCGCTCCATATTACCAGGCATTGTACTAGCTACAAGTTCTTATTGCATGTTACTTTTTTTATAACATATATGTGTAAATATATTATTACTGGAGTATAGTTTCTTTTATTAAAAAGCTTCCACTGAGTACTTTGTTTTTCTTTGTTGTATCCAAATCAATAAATCTTATAAAAGATCCACGGATTTATACCCTTTTATTGGTATTATAATTAATAAAGATACAACAACATACTTTGCAATTTGCTTTCGATGTATCATTAGAATCTTTTTCAAAGAACATCCAAAGTGGATTCCTTCCTTTTTGTGACATTTTTGACCTGAAACAAACATTACATCCAAAATTAGTTCCTAAATCAAATTGTATATTTAGATGGATTATCCCAAAGTAATAGTGACTTCAGGGTCATTCCATGTCAAATCAACACACTGATTTAGACTTGATCTTTTATTTAGATTGCTGTATACCAAAAATCATGAAAATCTGAGAGATCAAGTCTAAATCAGTGTGTTGATTTGACATGGAATGACCCTGAAGTCTCTATTACTTTGGGATAATCCATCTAAATATACAATTTGATTTAGGAACTAATTTTGGATGTAATGTTTGTTTCAGGTCAAAAATGTCACAAAAAGGAAGGAATCCACTTTGGATGTTCTTTGAAAAAGATTCTAATTATACATCGAAAGCAAATTGCAAAGTATGTGATAAATCACTTTCATTGGGTACTGGCGAACCTAAAAGACAGACTGTATAAGGATTGAAGCTACATCTGTCGAAATTTCATCACACAGAACATAGACAGTCTTTAAAAAGACAGGCGGAAATAGATGAACGTAAAAGTGATGTTAAGCAAAAGCGAATGGGTTCGAAAATTGTTACCAAATTTCGGGAACGTAAATATATGCCTACTAAGTGGATAAGGGGTGGGTAGAAAGAGAAGCAACAAAAAAAAAATATTTTTGAAGTTATTAATTTTTAAAGAATTAAATTTTTATGAAAAAATTTCTGGTTTTGCTACCTTTAGATGCCTATAGACTGTCAACCAGTGGTGATATAAACCTAGGAGTGGTCTCATTTTAAAGCTGTTGAATGGGGCTTTAATATGGTATGCCACAAGACAGGGGTTACAATTTCAAAAAATTAAAACTTTAATCTAAATTTTGAAATTTAAATTTCTCAAAAAGTGGCAATTTTAAAAATTTCAAAAAATTATCAAAAATAGTTTGCAATGCATTTAATCCAAACAGCAAAATTTTATCATGGGATCTTAATGGGATCAGGAGGTACAGGGCTTCAGAAATACACATGTTTTGGAAATAATGTACCAAAGTAGTAAACAAATTTTTTTTAATTTCCTATTTTGCTATGCAGTGTGTAGGACACTATTAAGTTAATAAAATACAATGATTACTTTATAGTACCCCATTTGGAAACCCCTCCTTAATAGAAAACTGAAGCTGATTGGCCTACACGTCGAGGGAAATACCCTTTTTTTCACAAGGTACATTACACATTTATAGGCAGTGTAGCATCTGAGTTATTCATTTGCGTGTAGGAAATTCATTTGGCAGTTCCTATGATATTTTATCTTTAGAACACAACCCATTTCCTGACCACTTCAGGTTAGCAGCCAGGGCAAGCCTACAATGACCAAATTATGGATGCAAGGCATCTGCTTGATCATATCTAACATAGACTTTGTATTTATTAACATTGAAGAATAGAATAAAGCTGAAGAACAACTGACCAATCGCTGCAATACAGTGGTAACTATATCAGGCACCCAGAGATTTCATGTCTACATACCTCTAAACTGTGGAACCAAATTTAATGTGAAATTATTTTCTTCTGCAGTTGTTTCAGTGTATTTCCAGTTATAAAGGACATACAGCAGATGTTGGTGGGTATGTAACATTAAACTATGGTGACACTTAGTGGTTGAGTTATGTTGTGGATAAAGATGAAGATTCCAGTAAAGTGCAAGTTACATTCCTCCATCCTTCAGATCTGTCACCCTCATTTGTATATCCCACTCCACCTGACACAGTGTGGATACCTTTTGCAGATATATGTAAAGTAAAGCCCACCACAGAAACTAACCGAACATACAGTTTACCAAACAGTGAAGAGAACAACAAATGTGTAGGTATCTTCCAACGATTGAAGTCTCGATGAACAGATTTGTTAACTTTACTCATAATATTAGATTGTTATAAGTGTCTATATGAACTTTCCAGTATTAATAAAATGTGAAAATAATAGCCACTGCTTGTTTAATTGTAATGTGTTGCTTGTTTCATTCAATAAACTATTTAAAATTTTCAGAAACGATACTGAATCTGGTATTTTTCACAAGACATTTATTTCTGAAGCTCTGTATCATCTGATCCCATCGAGGTCCCATGATAGAATTTTTCTATCATTGAAAAATTCTATCATGGGATCTGTTGATCGAGACTTCAATCGTTGGAAGATACCCACACATTTGTTGTTCACTTCACTGTTTGGTAAACGGTAAGTTCGGTTAGTTTCTGTGGTGGGTTTTACTTTACATATCATATCTGCAAAAGGTATCCACAGTGTATCAGGTGGAGTGGGATATATAAATGAGGGTGACAGACCTGAAGGATGGAGGAATGTACCAAACTATTTTTTGTAATTTTTTGAAATTTTTAAAATTGCCACTTTTTGAGAAATTTAAATTTCAAAATTTAGATTAAAGTTTCAATTTTTTGAAATTGTAACCCCTATCTTGTGGCATACCATATTAAAGCCCCATTCAACAGCTTTAAAATGAGACCACTCCTAGGTTTATATCACCACTGGTTGACAGTCTATAGGCATCTAAAGGTAGCAAAACCTGGAATTTTTTCATAAAAATTTAAATCTTTAAAAATTAATAACTTCAAAAATAATTGTGCTACATAACTGAAATTTGGTATTTTTTCATAAGTCTATGATATATTGCAGAATACCAAAAATCATGAAAATCTCCCAAAATTGTGTTGATTTGACATGGAATGACCCTTCAGTTAATTGTGTTATGATAACTTACAATACAATACTTAAAATTACAAAGACTGTGCTTCCAAATAAAGGAAACTAAGCTTTTAGAATGGGCTGGCGTGATCTGTTGATACTTCATATCATGTATTTGAGGTTTAATGCAAGTTAGGCCATTTAAGAAAAAGATTGAGAAAAAAATAAAAATTTATAATATTTGATTTTTTTTATTATAATTAAACTAGGTACTTAAACCAAATAAAATTAAATATTAATGTAAATAATTAGGATTGGATTGCATTATAACGTAACACAACATACAACTAATTAAGTGATAAAGTACACTATCAAAGAGGGTCGGGTATCCGAGATGAACTTACCGGAGAATTTAGACGGCTACACATTGCAGAATTGCGTGAACTTTACCCGTTAAATATTATTAACGAGATAGCAGCGAGAGGAATAAAACGTGCGTGTAAAATTGCGGAAGTTAGTAGTGAACGAATTCCGAAAGATTAATAAGGTCTGTACGGTGGTAGGTGGATGGAAGTGTGTATGGATCGAGTTGTGGTGTCGGCACCGAACCTTCGGTTTTGTTAGGCGTTTATTATTATTGTTATTTGCTTAGGGTATTGCTCTACAAAACGCTGATCCGTCCTGATTTCATGTAAGCTTCCGAGGGGTGGGCCCTATCGAAGGCCAATAACAATAATAATAAACGCCTAACGAACCCGAAGGTTTCGATAAGTTTCGCCACAACTCGATCCATACACACTTCCATCCACTTACCACCGTACAGACCTAACAGCGAGATCTGCCGTCACACAATCCTCCCACCTCCGCCTCGGCCTGCCCCTCGGACGTTTCCTTGTTGACACAGAACTTATTAATCTTTCGTAATTCGTTCACTACTAACTTCCGCAATTTTACACGCACATTTTATTCCTCTCGCTGCTAACTCGTTCATATATTTCGCGACGGAAAAGTAGCAAGCATTACCGGCTTTAATATAGCCTTTATTTCCTCATCGATTTCGTTTTTTCTAGTTACCATCGCCTCTAAATTTAATTTCTCTACGTGTTCAAACGTATTCCCCCCTACATTGATATCAGCGAAATCCTCACCACTTCTACGTCTAACCATAACATAGCATTGTATTTTGTCTTATCCGTATTCATTTCTAGTCCAAGTTCTTGTCCGGCTTTCATCAACGTTTTTGTATTCATTTCTATGGTTTCCACGTCCTCCCCAAGCAATACCAAATCATCAGCATATCCGAGCACGGATATATTCCCTCCCAAATTCAAACCCTTTCCGGTACGTGTCACCTCCCTAATGGCATATTTCAACGCTAAATTAAATAAAACAGGTGAGAGAGAATCTCCTTGTTTCAAACCAGAGCGAACCTCGAACTTCTCAGAAAAATAATTACCGATTCTAACTCTATTGAACGTTTCAGTCATACACATTTTTACTAAGTTTACTAATTTTTTTTGTATTCTATGCTTGACAATAAAATTAAACAACTTTTGGCGGTTAATCGAGTCATAGGCCTTTTTGAAATGGATAAAAAGCTGATTTACTATTCCGTTATATTCTAATTTTTTGTCTAATATTTGACGGAGACTATTTGGTCTACGGTTGATCGGTTTTGCCTGAAACCACATTGATATTCTCCGATAATTTCCTTGGCGCATTCAGTGATTCGACTAGTTAGGATTAACGTAAATGTTCTATAGCAAACCGGAAGGAGTGAGATTCCTGAGTTTCCGCGATAGTTATTGCAACCTGTTTTTGATCCCTTTTTTGAGAATCGGAATGACAATAGATCCTTTCCACTCTTCGGGTATCTTTTCTTGTTCCCAGATCTTTTTAACCAAATGAAGTATTTTTGAAATCCTAGCTTCCCCGCATGCTTTGATCAGTACACTAGGAATATTATCTCTTCCTACTACTTTAAAGGATTTTAATTTTCCAATGGCTATTTCAACTTTCTCATTACTCCTTTCAACTATTAACGATTCAGCACTCTGGTATTCCGAAGGAGAAGATAGACTTATTTTCCGTAAAATGATATCGAAATAATCCTTGAACCGTCTTCACATGTCTACCGGACCAGCCAAGATATTTTTCTTTTCATTCCTAATTCCAGTTATAATCGGCCCCGACCGTTCACAAAATCTGTTTATGCCTTCGTACTGTTACAATAAAAATTTACGATTTGATTATTTATCGATTAAAACAAAAGAAAAGAAATTCAGAGAGTTTGAAAAGATGTATATATTATTAAAAATATATGAAAACGAAATATTAGATACATGTATAAAATAGTTTTAAAAAAATATTGTAAATTAGTTACTTTTAATATAGGTTAAATGATGGTCAGGATTTTCAGTTTACAATGATTTTATTATGGTAAGCCAACGTTTCTATAATTCTACTGCTCCCCGTTGTTACGGTCTACCAAAAATCCATAAACCCGGTAATCCCATCCGTCCCATCATTTCAAATATCAATTCTCCCTCCACTAAGCTCAGCAAATTCCTTCTCCCTCCATTACAATCCCTTAGCCATAACAATCCATACGACGTAAAAAATTCCTTCCATCTCTTGGAACAATTAAAAACCATCAATATTCCCGATAATTTTATCTTAGCCTCTTTCGACGCCGAGAGTAACACTAACATCCCGACGGATCGTGCCCTCCAAATCGTTGAAGAAAAATGGAACTTGTTAGAATCCCATAGTAAACTCAATAAATCTGCCTACATTGACTCCCTTGCTTTATGCTGTAATTCTGGATATTTTTGTTTTCAAAATAAATATTTTCTCCAAACTTCTGGCCTTGCAATGGGTAGCTGTCTAGCTCCCGACATCTCCGGTATTGTCCTCAACGACCTCCTTGATTCTGTAATACCTAAATTCCCCAACGATATTTTTTCATTAAAAAATATGTAGACGACCTCCTATTGATTCTCAATCCTAACTCTATCACTGATATTCTCGCCGCCTTTAACTCCTACCATCCACGTCTCCGTTTCACTATAGAATTGGAAACCAATTGTACCCTTCCATTCCTAGATATTTCCATTACCAGAAATACGGACCATTCTATATCCACTAATTGGTACACCAAACCCACTTACTCTGGCCGACTCCTTAACTATTTTTCCCAACATCCACATCACCAAAAGATCATCGTCGCAAAAAACCTCATCCACCGTAGCCTGACCTTGTCCGATCCACAATTTCATTGTCATAACAAAATCCGCCTGAAAAATATCTTACAATCTAACGATTTTCCTGAGCACTTAATAAAAACACTTATCAATAACAATGCTAAAACTCAAAATCTCTCTAACAACTCTTCACAACCTCCGATTTCTACTTTCCAATACAGATATATCCCACATATCCCCATTTAAGGGTGACACTTCTGTTATGTTATCCGGATTACTAGTATCGGTTTTTAAATTTGTTTCTACAACCATCGAGGCTTTTGCTGGTGTTCATCCATCAATAAAAACTACAAAATAAAACTTGATAACTACCCGAAAACAACCTCATTGTATGAAAGTCCCCTCAGCAAAAATTTGGCAGTCATGGAAATGATTGTTAAAAATGATTTAAATGCTACGCCACTAGAATTGAAGCAACATTGTTTAGCAATTTATTTTCTGAATAATGTTTTATTACGAAGGATATAATTCATAGTACTTCGGTAATAATCTTAGTCAAAAATTCATCGAAAGGAATTACGAACATAATTGAATCAACCTTTGGAATTAAGTCAGTAGTCTAATACGGAGAATATTAATATCCTTCGTAATAATAAATTAACCATATGTGAGTCCCAAACCCTGTTGCTTCTATCCTAGCGGGGCAGTCTTTTTGATATCGATAAATTTTATGGTTGCCCCCTTTTTTGCAGGGACTTCTATCCAATGATGTAATCCAATGAAGTCGTGTATAATATCGCCATAGTTTTCAGAAGGATATTCAAGCAATCAAAATTTAAAAATTACTTTCAAATTTACTATAGGTCATATTAGCATCCTCATCGATTCTCCATTAACGATATCATGTCTGAAACCGGCCAAAATCTCGACTGTTCAGTGACTTATCTACTTCATCTTGGAATGGCCGGATTTATGTATTTATGTATATTTAACTCAACACATCTCGGAACACTGATTCTCTACGTAAATGTCAAGTAATAACGACATTTAGCAAAGGAAAAATATTGTCATTGTGGAAAAATATTTTATGTGTTCCCTTCCCAATTGAACATTGATCTTTAAAAAAAAAAAAAAATCCATTTATAATCATAAAAAGTAGTGTGTTGAAAGTTGTATAATACACGCACCGCTTTCCCACTTTTCTGTGTGTATTCATAAAATTGAAAAGGTAAAGTGTATTTCATAATAATTTTATACAATTATTGTATAATAAAAAGACCTGGGAAAGACAAACGTGGTAGAGCGTAAAAAGATTTCGAAATTTTTAAACCAACGTTTATTTTATCAATGACCAATTACCAACGAAATTTTTAAACCAACGTACGGATTTCTACATCTTCTCCAACTAAAAATTGTGAAATAAAAAACATTTTATAAAAAAATATTAAACCGACTTCGAAACCTAGGAACCAGTAAAAATAAATTCACTGAAAATTATGAAATAATTACCTTCTGATTTTTATGAATACACAGCAAAATTGAAAATGGTATAAAAAGTGGAAAAGTGCAATAAGACGAATAATTTTATTTTGATTTGTACAAATACACACTAATTGTTTGTAAAAATTATTAAATTTAAATATTAAATACTATGTTCAATACAACACAATCTTTTCGGAGGCGGCGCAAAATTTAAAATTGTTTACACTAGACATTATAAAAATCTTCTAAATGGATCTTCTCTTACCAGCTATTGATTTCAATGCCTACTAATGGAATTGTATCAGTAACATGTTCTTTCTATTTTGCGCCGCCTCCGAAAAGATTGTGTTGTATTGAACATAGTATTTAATATTTAAATTTAATAATTTTTATTAACAATTAGTATTTGTACAAATCAAAATAAAATTATTCGTCTTATTGCACTTTTCCACTTTTTATACCATTTTCAATTTTGCTGTGTATTCATAAAAATCAGAAGGTAATTATTCCATACTTTTCAGTGAATTTATTTTTACTGGTTCCTAGGTTTCGAAGTCGGTTTAATATTTTTTTATAAAATGTTTTTTTTTGTATGTTTAAGTTTAATCCAGCTGGTTTGATTTTTGTTTGCTATTTAAATTACTTCTAATAAATTTATGTATTGTTGTTGTTACATTATCTCTTATTTCGTTTCTTGTACTATATAAATAATTTTGTTTAGAGGTTTAGAGGTTACGATTAATTTAATTATGACTCACACTCACACATCTCTGAATTTCTTTTAGTGTATGACAAAATTTATAAGGTGGTTTATTAATAATTAGAAATCAGCCAGGTTAGCCGAAATGTAAGGTAACAGTTTCCCATCCAGGTGATCTGCGTTCGAATCTGCCCCTGGTTAGTAATCTTTGTTTTTTCTTTTTTTAAAATACAGTATATTTTTTTGAAGTTCAGTGTACAGCCAATATTTATTAAATTAACGAATATTATTATCAGCATGATTATTATTATTTCTATCTTTTTAAAGGGGTTTCACTATTTTCCTTTCAAATAGAAAAATAAATTGTATTATATTTTTTTTTAAAAAAAATAGTGTGGCGTCCGAAATAGATTTGAACGAATAATTAAATTTGGAGATCGTACGGATTGTCCCTAAAATTATTTCTTATTTTTTTCCTTGAACCCTGGCCGTCTCCTCTGAGCGTAGGCACTTTTATTTTGTTACTCAGGCAAAATTATTTTGTTACCCAATAATTTTGGTAATAGATAATGGCGCCCGAACAGGGACTCTAAGACAATAACGTACGATAGTATATTTAATTTATAGAGAAATAAGGTATAATAAAAAGAAAAAAAAATGTGGTAATGAATTAATTTAATTTTTTTTTAAACGAATTAATTATAGGAAGAATTATTAATATTTTTTTTGTATGCATAATAATTTATGTCTTTGAATATATTTTTGGGTAGCATCTTTTCTTTTGGTTTTGCGCAAAATGGATTTAGATCGTCTAGTAAAAGATGAACTGGAATATGAATTAGCGATTAGAGGGGTAACGGGAGTAGCCCACGCTGATGAGATGCGGAAGCGGTTACGAACATTACTCAAATTAGAAGCGTGTAATAAATCGATTATCCCCCTGGTGAGCCCGTGGACTGCTAAGGAAGATATTACGGCGTGTAGAGAAAAATTAGATTGGGCAAAAAATAAAGTCCCTATAGCTTGTTCAAAATCGGA
Organism: Aelia acuminata; assembly: GCA_911387785.2. Taxonomy (NCBI): domain Eukaryota; kingdom Metazoa; phylum Arthropoda; class Insecta; order Hemiptera; family Pentatomidae; genus Aelia; species Aelia acuminata. Next base: position 100,514,145 of record OU426980.1, read on the forward strand.
ATTTAAAAAAATATACACGGTTGTACAACATGTCATCAATAGATTAAGGCGGTTAAACTCTCCGGATGAACAAGAAAAAAAGGAATCGCCGGATCTAATTCAGTCATGTATCACATGTTTCGAGGAATTGGAAGACAAATGTCTGACAGGTACTAAGGCTGGACAGGACATGGCGGCCACGGAATCACCTGCTGATCAAGAAACAGTCGAACAACCCCTGCAACCAATTCAAGGTGGATTGAGTACTGTTATTAAAAAGACTCAAGTACCCACCAGAGACAGGGGAATTTCTTTCTCAGGAGACGGAGAAGGACCTAGCGTTAACGCATTTTTAATGCGAATTGATGAAATTAGGGAGTCGCGGAACGTTAGCGAAACGGAGCTATTCCATTCGGCATTTGATCTTTTTAAGGGACCAGCCTTAGCTTGGTATAGGGCGGTGAGAAGAGAGGTTCACTGTTGGGATGGGTTAGTACAACAGTTGCGGAATCAATTCGAACCTCTTGATTATGAAGATCGTCTTTGGGATGAGATTAAAAGACGCACTCAAGGACCTGCGGAGCCAATAGGGATTTACGTAGCTGTAATGAAAAACTACTTTTATCGCTTACCAACACTCCCGACCGAAGAAATAATGCTAAAGACTGTCAAGAAAAATTTACATCCGTTTTATATCGATCGTTTGGCTTTACATGAAATTGACTCTTTTGAGACACTGATAAATCTAGGGAGAAGACTGGAGGATGCGAAGTGGAGAGTAGAAGGTCATCGGCCCCCACCCCCTGTCAAAGGATTATTAGAACCAGATCTAGGGTTCGTTGCTATGCATCGAAAGCAGAATAGCAGTCAAATGAGTGAGGTGACAATTAGCAGAGACAGAAAGATTCCTTCTCGAAAGTTTATATGCTGGAATTGATCGGTAGCTGGTCACTCTTTTCGGTATTGTAGGGCCCGAAAGACGATATCTTGTGAAGGTTGCGGGCAAAAGGAAGTTACTAGGCAGAACTGTCCCAAACGTACCAGTAAATTGGAAAACTTGTCAGGGGACCAGGCCTGGGTGAACGAGAGCCTAGCAACCGATACAAGTTCACTACTGAACAGGAATGGCGAGAATGGGTTGCTGTGGTGAAATCAGTAATGAGTGGAGAATCGTTAATGCCAATTTATCACTTCACGAGGACCAAAGACAGGCGGCCACATCTGCGGGTGAAGATATTTGGTACTGTAATGACTGGCTTGTTGGACTCGGGTGCTACGAGATCTATTATGCGGTCGGATTGTTGGGCTCGCTTGGCATTAATTGGGGTAAAATTGAATTATATGTCCCGTTGACAATTACAGGAGCTGATGGTACCAAGATTCCCATTATAGGAGCAGTGGAGCTTCCGGTAGAGCTTAACCATAAGGTTAAAGTAGTTGAATTTCTAATTGAAGAGAACAGAATTTTTTCTTTTTTTTCTTTTTTTTAGTTTTTTTTTGGGACTTTAAGGCTTCTACTGAAGCCCTATACTGCCCATACTAACACCCATGGCACTGGGTGATACTTCTCCTACGAAAGAAAAGCACCACCCAGGGCGGGACTCGAACCCGCAGCTCCGGCATGGGAGACTGATCTTGGGATTGATTGATTGATTGGGGAGAGATTGATCTTGGGAATAGACTTTTGGAGCAAAATGCGCTTGGTAGCGGTTATTCCGAAAGGCCGTTGGGATTTCGGAGAAGAGGACCCCATGAGTGTGATGAGCGCGGAAGTTTCAAGCAGTTTAGTTTGCCGAAAGAAATTGTTGCCAGAAGAGGATGAAAACCTAAAAGAGCTAGTAAGTAAGTGGAGTCGTTTGCTTTCAGGAATATTGGGTTGCACGGCAGTTGAACAAGTTATTGATACGGGGGAGGCTAAACCCATCAAACAGCGGTATTACCCGGTATCACCGTTTATACAAAAAATTATGTACCAGGAGTTGGATCAGATGCTGCAAGATGACATAGTCGAGCCATCCAAAAGTGCTTGGTCGTCGCCCGTGGTGTTAGTGAAGAAACCGGATAACACTTACAGGTTCTGTGTCGACTTCCGTCAACTTAATCAAGTGACAAAAAGGGATGCTTATCCTTTGCCGTATATCTCAAGTATTTTGGACCGCCTGAGGGATGCAACATATCTGAGTTCGTTGGATATCAAGTCTGCATACTGGCAGGTTCCCGTGGAGATTGGAAGCCGCGTGAAGACAGCTTTTACAGTTCCAGGAAGAGGATTGTTCCAGTTCAAGAGAATGCCATTCAGATTACACAACGCCACAGCAACCTGGCAACGGTTTATCGATAGCGTTCTTGGACCAAAATTAGAGCCATTTGTATTTGTTTATTTGGACGATATTATTGCTGTATCTCCGACGTTCGAAAAGCATCTCGAACTTCTTGAGCAAGTTTTCGATAGGTTGAAAGCTGCGAATTTAACGCTGAATTGGCAGAAGTGTCAATTTTGCAGACCCGAGCTTCGTTTTTTAGGCTACATCGTGAATGAAAGTGGACTTCAAGTTGGCCCGGACAAAATAAATGTGATCATGAATTAATCGACACCGACTACTGTTAAGCAAATTCGACAGTTCGTAGGCTTAGCATCGTGGTATCGTCGATTTGTCCCTAATTTTTACACCATCATCTCACCGTTGACATCACTCCTGAAGAAAGCTATAAAATTTAAATGGGGACCAGAGCAGGAGCAGGCAATGAACGTTTTAAAAGAGAAATTAGTTAGCGCTCCAATCTTGACTTGCCCTGACTTCAATAAACCATTCTTTTTACAAACCGACGCTTCTTCAACCGGGTTGGGAGCTATTCTCTATCAAAATTTGGATGATGGCGAAAAGGCCATTGCTTATGCCAGTCGTAGTCTTATTGCTTCGAAAAGGAAATACAGTACGACTGAGCAGGAGTGCTTAGCGGTCCTATGGGCTGTAGAGAAGTTTAGGCCATATCTAGAGGGCATGGAGTTTACCGTGATAACGGACCACCAGGCATTGAAGTGGCTAAACAGTCTAAAAGACCCCAAAGCCGTTAAAGCCGTTCTGTCCATTTAATGCATTTTTTTTTTTTTTTTTTTTTTTTTTTTTTTTTTTTTGGGCCTTTAAGGCTTCTACTGAAGCCCTATACTGCCCATACTAACACCCATGGCACTGGGTGATACTTCTCCTACGAAAGAAAAGCACCACCCAGGGCGGGACTCGAACCCGCAGCTCCGGCATGGGAGTACGGCGCTTTACCGCACAGCCACACCGGGCCCTATTTAATGCATTATCATCATAGAAAATGTTCTGATGGGGACCAAATGGCGAAGGAAAAGTTCCTTCCAATAAAGTACCTTTGATTTTGTGTATATAGAGAAATTAACGGTCTCTCATTATCCCTAGTAATAAGAGTTGGATAAATGTGGAATTTCAAATAATTCGAAAAACATAAACAGGAAAAATTTCAATTTCCGCTAATTAATGCAGTAATATATATGTATAATATTTAGTTAGAAAGCTTGGAACTACATTAAGAATAATATTTATTTTATACTTACTTACTTACTGACGGGCACTACAGCTCTTGAAGAACCTTGGCCTCCTTCACAATTTTTAGCCACTCCAGACGATCATTTGCCTTTATCCGCCATCTTCTCACTCTCATTTTTTTCAGGTCTTCTTCAACATTTTGCAGCCACGTCAATCTTGGCCTCCCTCTAGGTCTTTGGCCACCAGGTTTGCCGTATAACATTCTCTTGGGGACTCTATACTCGGGCATCCTCTCCATATGGCCAAGCCACCTTAACCTTGCCTTCTTTACGTACGTTACTATGTCAACTTCCTGGAAGAGTGCTCTTAATTCTGTGTTTGGGCGGATTTTCCAAGTTCCCTGACGAAACACCGGGCCAAAAATCTTTCTTCGAACTTTTCTCTCTCATCCAGAAGAATTCTTTCCATGATATTGGGTCCATGTTTCACAGGCGTATGTCACAATTGGTCGGATTACTGTCTTATATACTATTATTTTTACCTTTCTAGACAGGTTCCGAAATTTTAGCAGCTTTTGTAACGAGAACATACATCTGCTTCCCGCTGCCATTCTTGTTTTAATTTCAGCCATCATCTCATTAGTGTTGGTAACAGTGGCACCCAGGTATTTGAAAGATTCCACCGTCTTAAATTCATGGGTCGAAAAGCGGATAGACTGTTCTACCCGCCTTTTTTGCCTTGAAGTCATCATATACTTCGTTTTGTCCTCATTTATCTCAAGGCCTATTCTTGACGCAGTTTCCTCCAACTCCTGTAGGGCTCCTGACAAGGCAGCTTCTGTTCGGGCTGAAATCACTATATCATCAGCATACGCCATGTGCTGGGAAAGTCTGTTATATATTGTGCCACCGGGGTTAGTCTTAAAGGCTCTTATAGCGAACTCGGGGCCAAAATTAAAGAGTGTTGGAGAGAGAGGGTCACCCTTTCTTAAACCACTTCCCACTGAAAACACATCCGATAGGGTATTGTGGATTTTCACTACTGACTTAGTGTCGTGCAGAGTCATTTGTGTGAGGCTAACTAGTTTCTTAGGTATGCTTAATTTCTTCATTGCTATCAACAGTTCTTTTCTGTTAATACTATCATACGCCTGCTTAAAATCTATGAATAAGTGATGCAGGTCTACATTATATTCGTATGATTTTTCTAGCATCTGACGCAGCGAGAAGATTTGATCCACAGTAGACCTTCCAGGGCGAAAGTCACACTGATATTCACCGACTACTTTGTCCATCCAGATCATAATTCTTTTATTACTAGCGATGGGAAGAATCTTATATATTGTCGGGAGCAAGGCAATACCTCTGTAGTTATCGCAGTCCTGCCTATCACCTTTTTTGAAGATTGGGCATAAAACCCCATAGTAGCACCTGTTGGCGGTTATTATCCTACGTTTAATTTCTTGGGAGACATCGGAAAGACAATTGGGGAACTACCAGGCGGGATTTAGAAGAGGTAGGTCAACTATAGACCAGCTCTTCACACTAAGAATGTTATTAGAAAAGTGTAAGGAATACCGGATCACGACTCACCACCTCTTCGTCGTCTTCGTCGACTTCGAGGCCGCGTACGACAGTGTGGATCGGATGGAGCTCTACCAGATTCTTGAGGAAATGGGAATATCTAAAAAGCTGACAAGGCTGGTAAAAATGACCATGAGGAATTCAAAGTGTGTGGTACGCATCGGAGCCGATGTATCGGAGGAGTTCTTCACAGATAACGGAGTGAGACAGGGAGATGCGCTCGCATGCCTGCTCTTCAACCTGGCCGCAGAGGGAGCTGTCAGGAGATCAGGAATTCAGGTTGGGGGAACCTTGTTTAACAGACTGGTGCAGTTGCTGGGATATGCTGACGACCTGGACATAATGGCCAGGTCCAAAGGAGCCCTAAGGGAAGCATTTCTTGCCCTCGAGAAAGCTGCAAGAAAATTCGGTTTAAAAGTAAACCAGCAGAAAACAAAGTATATGCAGGTTGGAGGGCTAAGAAACAATACCGAAGAGTACTTTGAGGTAGGTCAGTACAGATTCCAGGTGGTCAACAACTTCGTCTACCTGGGAAGTGAAATAAACTCCCAAAACAATGTCTTATTGTATGTAGTTATGAAAAATGGTTTTATTACTATGTATGATGAGCATTCCAGTTGACAAAATGATGAATTGACTCCAATAATACAACTTTTTCAATAAGATTTTATCTAATAATTTTTTTAACTAAAAGATTTTTCAACTATAATCTGATACCTTATTATCTGCTGACTGCTTGGAATGGGCTTATAGGATTCATAATCAAAGAAACCATCAAAAACGATGCATGACTCGACAAAGTGGCAGCAAAATTAATTGTTCATTCAACACCCTATAAAGTATATAGGGTTCCTTATTTGGGCGGACACTGCAGATCTCGAATCTTAATAGATACAATGTTAAAATTTTCAAGAAGGTGCTAATTTTGTTCTATATTTCCTTTAATTTGAAAGTTTTTCTGTTATTGAAACTGCCACACAACTACCGGAGCGAAGCCGGGCACACTAGCTAGTTTTATAATAATAAAAAGCATAAGCGTTATAGAATTTAGCTATGTAAATATAATCTACAGGATTGTTGAAACGAATTCACGTCCTCTAAACATAATGTTCTGGTAATTTACAGAACAATTCTGGCGTTTTTTTTTTTTTGTCTTTTTTTATCCTTATCTTTATTGGCAGTAAGTTAAAAAAGCGAAACTTGAAGGACCGTTCTTTTGTTATCTGGCCTTAAAGGTGTTGGCCGTACGTAGGAAATACAGTCAAAATCGTTTATAACGAACTGCAAGGGACTGGAGGTTTTTGTACGTTATAGCCGATGTTCTCTTTAAGCGGTATTATCGGTTATAACGAACAGTTCGCTGTAAGCGGTGTTACACTGGTTCCTATAATCACTTTGTCTAGATTTTGATATTGTTAAATATTGAATATTATCGATACATATTTTCATCTTACGTAATTCAAGTACATAATTGATCTTACGTCAATTTAAGTGCATAATAACTAATAACAATTAATGTACATGATAATAAACTGAATAAACAATACTCATAATGCAATGTGCTGTCAAAATCTTTGTATTCTAAATATATAGACATTTTAAATGTATAAAAAATTAAATTAAATTAAAAAATTGATAATGAAAAAAAAAAGGTGAAAATGCATTATCAAATCAAAAAAATTACATATTGATAAGTAAGTTAAATAAAAAAAATCTGTCAATTTTGTCTATCTATGCAAAAAAAAAAAAAATCTGGTGCGTGCTCGCAACACACAACTTTCACTTACCAACTTACTTAGATTAGAAATTAATGCGTTTTGTTAATTGCCACTTCTCAAATGGACAGAACGGCTTTAATTATGAACAATGGTCTGTCATTAAAGGCGTACTCCGCACGCGTGGGCTCAACGAGTTTTATGAGTTGACTGAATATTTTTCTTTTTTTCTCCTCTTTATGATTTCTTTATTTTTATATTTACAAAACTGAAATAGGGTATTTGGTGTATGTATATGCCCGCGATGTGACAGTCAAAATTCCATCAAAATTGATCAATTGGAGGGGGCACTTTACTTAATTAATGTTGTCCCATTTTTAAGTGTTTTCTTTTATTTACTCAATAACGGCTTTAACGATTTTGATCAAACTTGGTATTTAATTTATGTATGTGCCCGCGATGCGACAGCCGAAATTTCATCTAAATTGGTCAAACGGAGGGGGGCACTTTACTTACAAGGGGAGGGCACAGCTATGGGGTCGTCGATCGGGCCCATTTTTTTTCTGGTGATTCTACATCGAAAAATAGTCAACACGTGTCCGAGCGTTCCGTCCAATGGGCCTTATGTTTTATACTCCATTCTCTTGGCATTTTTTCTTCCATCCAAATCTCACATATCAATTGATAAATGCAATCTATAGTGGTTTCACCTCCGTGTTTTAACATCTCTACACTTATCTCATCGATTCCCGGCTTTGTTGTTATGCAGATTGCCAATTATTTCAGCTATTTCTTCTTTATACGGTGGTATTTCATTCTCCTGTTCAATGGCATCGCCTGAGTATATTAAGCTCGACTGAACCGGTTGTGATATCCTTGTGGCAATCAGAAGATCATTGAAGTGCTGTTTCCATCTTTCTAGTATATTCTTAGTGCTACCCAAGATACTTCCTTTTAGGTCCTTGTAAAGATCTGATCTAGGAACAAAACCCGTCTTCATATTACGTACTCCTCTATAAAATTTTCTGCTTTGTTTGGCCGAAAAGTCCTCTTGTAGTTCTTTTTCTTTTCAAATTCCCTCTTTTTCCTTCTACAAACGGTCTTAGCCTCTCTTCTCTTCTCTTAGTAAATCTGCATTGATTCCCTTGTTTTCCTGTTTAAGCATCTCTACACTCCTCATCATACCAACCATTGTATACCCTTTTTGATTTCTTTCCTAGTAACACTTCCGCATCACTCCTGAGAGCTTCCTTTATTTCCTTCCACTTGTCCTCTCTATTTTCTCCATGAAATGTTTCAATCTTTTCTTCCATCCGCTCACTTAATAATTGGATGTTCTTTCATCTTTTAGTTTTTCAACATCGGATGGGGTTAAAGTTTCTCCTCTCTTTCGCGAGCCTAATTCTAATCTTTGCCTGTATTTAACTTTCATGAGATGATGATCGCTGTCACAATCTGCTCCCCTATAACTACGTACATCCTTAATATGGGAGAATTGTCTTGCATCAACGATCACATTGTCAATTTGGTTTCGCGTTTTGCCGTCTGGGGACACCCAGGTTTCCTTATGAATCGCTTTATGAGGGAAAAACGTGCTGCTTATTCGCATATTTCTGGTCATTGCAAAATCCTTCATCATTTGCAAGTCTATTTTCATTGGTTTCTTCATGTTTGCTCTGATTACCATTGGATGGTCTAAAACAGTGGAAGAGTCCACGGAAGAAAAGGGGAGAGTTAATTTTTTTCCGAATTGTAGTTATGTATATATAATTGTTCGTCTAGTTGAGTAGAATATGTTGGTGAATAGAAATAGTCAGAAAAAATGAAAGTCGGTTGGTTACAAGCGATGGAAAGAACCACTTACTCGGAAGAAAGGGGGAATGTCCTAGCGGAAAAATCTAGAATGGGGGAGAGTCATGTTAGAAGTTATATGGATTGTGTATTAATATCACTATTTCATCAATAAAACAGGGAAGAAAGGGGGAGCGTCCAGGACTTCTTATGTCCTTATGTCCCCCTTTCTTTTATGTTTAGATTGTTTTTTTCACTAAAACATTTTTTTTTTAGAGCATGTTATGTCTGTTTCGGGCAAATTTATTATCTTGACACGCAAAACAAAAAGGAAAAGGACATATAAAAAAATTGGAGAAAAATGATAAAAGATACTTAAGTAACTAAAGATCCAAACCTAAAAACTCGATTTTCTCGAAAGTACTCCAAATGACATCCCTCCTTTCTTCCGTGGACTCTTCAGTTTTCTTTCCCAACTTTTGCATTCATATCTCCCAAAATTATTTTTACATCGTATTTGGGTGCCTTATCATAAACCTTCTCTAGCTGACCATAGAAGGAATCTTTTTCTTCTTCACTCGCATCTTCGGTTGGAGCATGGGCACTTATCAGGGAGAGATTAAAGAATTTTCCCCGTAACCTAATTTGGCACAGCCTTTAACTGACTGTAGCAAAATTTATTAGTGAGCCTCTTAATGAGTTTTTGATTGCGAAACCCGTTCCTAATCTATTTTCTTTTGTGCCACTGTTAATGATAGTATAATCCTTTAGTTTTACCACTTCCGTATCTGACCAGCGTATCTCTTGCAGCGCGATGACATCAATACCATATTCTAATAATTGCTGTTCTAACACTTTGCTAGCTCCCGGTTGGTACGGACTTCTTACATTCCAAGTTCCAAGTGAGATTATGCCTAATCCTCACCTTTGTCGTTTCCTTTTATCCGTCCGGCTATTTTCTTGTTTTGGTTTCCTAACGATAGAGTTTTTCCGAGGTCGAACTGTTAATCCAACGCTCAACCCCCAACCGGAGGACCAGGGAATTTGGTGTCAGGGTTTCCTACCCCTAGGAGGGTTGCCTTCACTACGGCTTGGAGCACCCCCTGCCCCGAAATGCCATTTCCTGCACTTCATAATAGTTATACCGCTATGACTGGGTACCGTCTCTGTTACACGAGGGGCACCACGGGGAGGTAGAAGTCGGATTTTGCCCCCCAATATTTATTTTATAAAGGTGTAAAATGTATATTTGCATGAAAAATTGATAATGCATACTTTTATATTAGGTACCCATGTTCCGACAACACTCAAAACACGCTGACAACTCTTCCGCATGTGCAGTGCACCTTCCATGCAAAAGAGTTTTCAACGTGCTCTAAGTGCTTGTTGGAATCATTATTTATATGTATTTATATAAAATAGTTTATTATATGATCTATACATACATTATATTATTTATTACCTATTGTTTTTAAAGTCTATTAAATATATTTTTGTTTAAAACTTACGTCATTTTTATTTTCCTGCTCAGAACTTATAATACAAATGGTAATTCAGTGTGTTTTCGCCTTTTATAGAAACTGAAAGTTATCCTCAAGAAATTTCCTGATTCCGAAAGGCAGTAAATTCTCTTTCAAATACTCCAAATGATGATAAGTTTTTGATTCATCATAAGCCTAAGTTAAATTTCTTCTATTAAATCTGAAAGTTATCATTTTTTATAATCTAGAGCACCTCATTATGGAACATGAAACGGCGAGTCAAGTTCCCAAGCACTGAATTTATTCCCCATCATACTGTTCTTCACTCACGTAAAGCTCTTCTTTTTTTTTTGTGTGTCTCCTACCACCTACTTAGGCTCAAAACCCTGTTAAGGATTGATGGAATCCTTGGGCAATATGACTGCTATTGCTAGAATCAGGATATACATGTGCAAATACACGATGATAGACAATATAAAAGATATTGTTGATACACAACATACTCAAGGTGTGATATTTGGTGATTATTCCTTAAATTCTATTAATATGGTATTGAAACAAGAAAAACTAACTATTATTCATTTTTGTTTTCATCATTGTTAACAATGAATTTAATGCATAATAAATGAATAATGAAAAGGTAGTATTTTGATTGATTTCTCTGCTGCAGGATTAAATTAAGAATGACCCATTAAATACAAACCCCATTTCCTTCTTTTAAATATATTATTACTCAGTAAGTTTAAAAAACGGTACCAGTTCTACTAAGTTGCTTCTGGCTGTTGCCAACAAAGTGCCGTTTAGTGTGTAAGGGATTCTGATAGGTTTCACTCAATAAATAACTCAAATTACAAAGAAAAAAATAAACCTTTAATAAATAAATAAAACAGCTATCTACAAAAAAACTTTGCTAAACTAAGAAATAACTAATAAACAAAAATATTTACAAAACCACACAAAACTATATCTACAAAAACTACTCTACCAAACTTAAATAAAAATATTTCTGCAAAGCAAAACTTAAGAGGAAGCAAACATGCGCAGAGGAAAGAAACAAAATAATAATTGACTACTTGCAAGCAGCTGGGCATTAATAATTACAATAGTTCATTGATTAATGCACAATACAAAAGCTAGTAGCTTGCAGTGGTAACCTAATCTCTCTCTACTACTCTCTGGCTAGACAGCAGTCCAAAGAGGTAGGACAGCCCTCATTGGCAAAAGAGCCATTACAAGTGTGGCCCCGATATGAAAGGTGCAGGTCGCAGCTGATCCATCGAGCACCTTAGCCAGTGTAAGTTTTCCAGCGGATCTTGCGGGCCTGGAGATGCGACAAGAAACTCCCCTGGTAGGCGAAGAGGCTGCCCATACACCGCTTCAGCAACACTAGCATTGGTGTCCTGCCGCATGGTAGTCCTTAGGCCTAAGAGTAGAATGGGTAGCTTGTTCACCCAATGCTTGGCATCCATATGTGCAGTCAAAGCTGGTTTGAGGGAGCGATGCCAACGCTACACACAGCCATTGGTCTGAGGGTGATACGCAGTGGAGCGAGCTCGATCAGTGCCTATGAGCTTTCTGAAGCTGGTGAATAGTCCTGATTCAAATTGACGCCCCTGGTCGGTAGTGATTCTCTTTGGTGAACCGAAGCGGGCTAAGTCAAAGAAGGCCTTCGCAACAGTGTCTGCTGACATATCTGGTAGCGGGGCAGCTTCAGGCCAACGTGTGAATCGGTCTACCATAGTCAGGCAGTATCTCAAACCCCTTGATGGAGGCAGAGGGCCTATGAGATCCATATGTACATGTTCAAAGCGTCCACTTCCGGTGAATACCATTGGAGGCGCAATCCTGTGACGGATACCTTTGAGCGTTGACAGGCCACACAAGCTTTGGCCCAGTTCCCCACATCAACATTTATTGAGGGCCAAAAATATTTGCCTGTAATGAGACGCCGGCTGGCCCGCACTCCAGGGTGGCTATTCTGATGACACAGGTCAAAACACTTGCGCCGGAACATTCTAGGGATGAAAGGTCTGGCCTTGTCCTTGGAAATCTCACACCACACTGGACGGTGGACTCCAGGAAGGGAGAATTTCTTAAATTCCAGGTTTTCCTGTGTGAGCAGCCTACTTAACTCCTCATCCTTTTCCTGAGTAGCGGCGAGTTGATCCCAATCTTCATCCAGTGACAGCTCTTCCAACTGGGACAGTGCGTCTGCCACCAAGTTTGCAGATCCTCCAATATGCTGAATGTCCTTGGAGAATTGAGAAATAAAATTCAGCCAACGGATACGCATGGGAGCTGCTGTGTTCGACTTTTGCAGGAATGCATAGGTCAGTGGTTTGTGATCAGTAAAAATAGTAAACTGCCTCCCTTCAACCACTGGCCTAAAATGCTTGAATGCCTTAAGAATCGCCAGCAGCTCGCGATCATAAGCAGCATACGTGCACTGTGGTGGCGATAATGCTTTGGAGAAGAATCCAAGAGGAACCACCTGTTTTCTGACCATTGCTGGAGTACTGCGCCAACACAGGTATCAGATGCATCACATGCAATGGAAATGCGAGCATTATTTGCTGGGTGCCCTAGGTTGGTTGCGTTGCAAAGTGCATCTTTACACTTCTGAAATGCTTCCTTAGAGTTAGGGTTCCAATCAATCTTGCGCTGGACGTTTTTGCGGACCTGGTGCAAGTAACTATTAAGTGGTTGTTGAATGTTGGCAGCATTTTTGATGCATGGCCTATAGAAATTAATCATGCCCAGGAATAGCAGCATCTCCTTGACAGTAGCAGGCTTTGGATATGAGAGGATTGCTTGTATGCGGCTATCCATGGGCTTGATTCCTTCTGCTGATACTTTATAGCCCAGGAAGTAGATCTCTGACTGTCCTAGGAGACACTTCTCTGGGTTAATGGTGAGACCGTAATTGTCCGATCTGTGCAAAACTGACCGGAGATGCTGTTCATGCTCCTCCCTCGATGATGAAAAAATGAATAAATCGTCCAGGTAAGCGAAATAGAATAGAAGATCACAAAATGCCTGGTCCATAAGGCGTTGGAATGTTTGACTTGCATTACGTAAGCCAGGACACATGCGAGTAAACTCGTAGAGCTCAAATGGTGTGATAATAGCTGTCTTCGGGATATCTGCTTCCAATATGGGAACTTGGTAATAGGCTCGACACAAATCCAGTCGAGAAAAAATAGACTTCCAGTGGAGATTTACATTAAAGTCTGACAGGTTAGGGACACTGTAGCGGTCTGGAACTGTATGAGCGTTCAGCCTCCTGTAGTCACCACAGGGACGAATGGTGCCATCCTTTTTTGGAACAACATGAAGAGGTGATGCCCAAGGAGTCTTCGACGGCCAGATGATTCCCCTCTCCATGAGACGTCGAAACTCCTCCTTGACTGCCTGGTACCGCTCCGAAGACAGATGTCGAGCCTTGGATGCCCTGGAGCACCTCTGGTTTCGATGTGATGAACTATTGAAGCTTGGGAGTCAGAGTCTGCGCAGAGTTAGGGTGAGTTAATCGAGGAAATTCAGCGAAGATTTGTCCAAAACGCATGGTGCCAGGGATTGCAAGAATTGATGGAGCAGTCACCCGCAGGAGCTGGCCTCTGGATGTTAACCCGGTGGTGTCATCAATTAGCCTCCGCTCCTTTAAATTTACTAAAAGATGATGATGTGCCAGAAAATCAGCCCCAATTATGGCCCTAGATATGTCAGCGACGATGAAGGTCCAGGTGAACTTCTTCCGCACCCCTAGGTCAAGGTCCAAGGTTCGCTCGCCATAGATAGCAATGAGGGAGCCGTTGGCTGCAAACAAGCAGAGTTCGCCAGGAGGATGCTTCTCCCGAGAGCGAGGAAGGACGGACACTGCTGCACCTGAATCAATGAGGAAGGTGATTCCTGATATGCGGTCTGAAATGAAGATGCGGTGTTGTTGAGTGGAGGCAGTGCTGGATTCCGCCATTTCCAACACTGCATCTAGTTTTCCGCCGGCTTGTGTTGCTTCCTATAAGAGCAAGGATTTTACATTTTCTTGCACTCTCACCGAACCGGTCATGGTAAAAACAATAATCTGGGTTCCGACTTCACGAGTGTGATCGCTACCTTCTGTTAGATGGAGAGCGAAAGTTGCTATGTCCTCTTGCTTGAAGTGTTCCTTTAGATAATTCTCATTTTATGAACCTTCCTTAACAATTCCTTTCCTTAACTAAGTATGCATTTATTAAGGTGCAAATTTAAGGCCACCTTAACTAAACAACCAATCAGAGAACATTGATAAGAGTACTCTGCCGCTAGGTGTAACCTCCCTAAACTGACATCAGTGTTTACTTCACTCTTGTTTACTGTGTTGTTTAGAGAGTTTTAAGTAGTTAATGTGGCAATTAGAGAGCTAGAACTATAAGAAAATGATAATTGGAGTAGAAATCACTCAAAGTTGAATAGTGTGCAAACATTGTTAGTGTAAAAGAACAAACAAATGTATACAATGTTTCATCTAATCGATTTCAAACCAACTTAATGGATGCTTCAGGATAACAATCAAAAATATCTTTATTATAAGATGAAGATGCAAATGAGAGTGAAAAAGTGTGATAAAACATTGTTAGGAAGTGCTAGTCTCAAACTTTATTTCTCTTGAGGTTAGCTTGGGGGATGAGAGACTGCAATATTCTTCTAATTAAGATGTTTCTGATATACTATCGTATATTTATTATATATTTCTTAATATTCTTCAAAATATTCGTGGATGGTTTGGTTCCAACCTTCTTCATGAGAAGGAGTTGTAAATGTTAGATATGTGTAAATTAGTAACCAACTTATTTTAAAAAAGATGTGTGTTAGAAATGTGAAATATTAAAGCTTCAATTTCCTTAATAAGTAAGCTGAAATTTATTTTCAACAACTTCATATTCTTATATGAATTATTAAAAACTGATAGTTTACTTTAGAATGCTATTACTTTTGTATTAGCATATTAATTATTGAAAAATCTTAGTGGATGTACATGTGTTTGGACATTTTATAAAGAATTGGTTTATTAGTGTGTATTATGATTCTGTTATTTATTTTTCATTTTTATATAATAATAAATAAAAGTTGTCTACCAATTTATTTCTGTTCTTTTTACATTTCTCTTACCTTATCTAATTTCAACAAATTCCTTGAAAGCCTTTTATGCAAAATAGGCATAGATAAATAAATAAACTTTAAAAATGTTAAATTGGTACTATTAAAATTACATTTAATTTTCTCAAATTGGATTCAGTCTATATTTCATATCAAGATTTTGTTTTGTCAATGAGTAATTGAGTGAAAATATCTTTACTATCAACAATTAAGCTTATATTGCTCATTGCAGTACTACTTGCAGAAGAAAAAAATGAATTCACTTAATATTCTTTCAAATGTTTATATCACCAACTAATCAAATATTTACAATTACAGCTCTAATACTGGCTACTGAAACATAATTAATGTTAGAAGTGTAGAAATGGAAAAGATTCAAAAGCATCTGCATCAAAATGTTTGTGATTAAAGTTGTACACTTAAGTAATACTATCAATACCTATACTAAATAAGTATGCATTAATTGAAAATAATACATCTTTTGTTTTGATTTTGCTTATATAGAGAAATTATCTGTCTCTCATTGTGCCTAGTAATAAGAATGGCTACATATGAAAACATTTGATAAATATATAAAGGAGAAAAAAAGAAAAATATTTCACCAAGATTAAAATTTTTATTTATCTTAAAAAGTGCAATAATATTTCACCACCTTTGTTGTTTATACCTCATATAAATAAAGTAAAAATTCCAATAATGAATAACTGGTATTTAGTTATTCATTATTCATTTCAAATGAATACCATAAACACTCAATAATCATTAAAAATACTCTGTACTGATTATGAATAATGGTTATTCATTTTTCATTTGTTATATGATTACCAATTATTCATATTCCCAAATCATTATTCTGATTACAATTTGCCCAACTCTGGTTGGAATTGACCTTCCTTCTTCTAACACACACACCACCCACTTTGCACACATTCACTGACTGCACACACTCACTGATTGCACGCACTCACTGATTACATAAATTTACTGATTACACGCATTTTACTGATCAGCCTGATGGCGACCCCGCCTGCAGGTCTCGATTTAAATCAACATTTAAGATCTAATTTAAGTGTTTTTTTTTTTCAAAATAAAAGTTTAAAGGTTTAAATTTGAAGTTAGTATTAAAGGGTTGAGTTTAAAGGTTTAAATTTAAAGTTAGTATTTAAGAAAGGGCCGGGTCTGTGGCCACAAAGGGGACCCAAAGGGCCCCTCTAGTGCGCCAGAACCGGCCATTCTATACTACTGTTAATTTGTGTTGCCCACAACATCGATGTTAAAAGCAACTTTTTTGAAAACATCGATGTTGTTTTAATCATTGATGTTTTTACCAAAAACATCTTAGTTATAGCTAAAACATCGATGTTAAAAACAACTTTTTATTTTTAGAACATCGATGTTAAGAGCATATATATTGATGTTTTTAGTTCAAAACATCGATGTTAAAACATTTTTGTTTTTGTCAAAAACATCGATGTTAAAAGCAACTTTTTTGAAAACATCGATGTTGTTTTAATCATTGATGTTTTCTCCCAAAACATCTTAGTTATAGCTAAAACATCGATGTTAAAAACAACTTTTTATTGTTAGAACATCGATGTTAAGAGCATATATAATAATGTTTTTAGTTCAAAACATCGATGTTGAAAACAACTTTTTATTGTTAGAACATCGATGTTAAGGGCATATATATTGATGTTTTTAGTTCAAAACATCGATGTTGAAACATTTTTGTTTTTGTCAAAAACATCTATGTTAAAAGAGCAACTTTTTTGAAAACATCGATGTTGTTTTAATCATTGATGTTTTCTCCAAAAACATCTTAGTTATAGCTAAAACATCGATGATAAAACATTTTCGTTTTTATCAAAAACATGGATGTTAAAAACAATTTTTTTTAAAATATGGATGTTAAGAGCATATTTGTTTTTGTATATAACATCGATGTTTTCTGCAAAAACAAATATCATGTTAAAAATTTTTGATGTTGTCTAAAACATAGATGTTTTTAAGATCGATGTTAAGAGCATATAAATTGATGTTTTTGTCCAAAACATCGATGTTAAAACATTTTCGTTTTTGTCAAAATCAAACATCGATATTAAATTTTGTCAAAAACATCAATGTTTAAAACAAATTTTTTTAAAACATCGATGTTTTCTGTAGAAACAAATATGTATTAACATTGATGTTTTGGACAACATCAAAAATTTTTAACATGATATTTGTTTTTGCAGAAAACATCGATGTTATATACAAAAACAAATATGCTCTTAACATCCATATTTTAAAAAAAATTGTTTTTAACAACATAGATGTTAAAAAACAACTTTGTTATAGTTAAAACATCGATTTTAAGAGTATATTTGTTTTTATATATAACATCGATGTTAAAAAGAAGTTGATTATTGTTAAAACATTGATGTTATAACAAATTTTTTTGTTATCCAAAACATCGATGTCAAAACATGTTTGTTTTTGACATCGATGTTTAAAACCACTTTTTATTGTTGAAACATCGATGTTTTATAATTGTGGTTACATGATGTTTTTAACATCGATGTTAAGAGCATATAAATTGATGTTATTTGTCCAAAACATCGACGTAAAAACGTATTTTTTTTGTTATAACTTCGATGTTAAAAACAACTTTTTTTAAAACATCGATGTTTTTTGCAAAAACAAATGTTAAAATATATTTGGTGTTGTCCAAAACATCGATGTTAAAATATATTTATATTTATCAAAAACATCGATGTTAAAAATAACTTTTTATTGTTAAAACATGTTTCAACATCAATGAGATTAAGAGGATATATATTAATGTTTTTTGTCCAAAACATCGATGTTAAAACATTTTAGTTTTAGTTAAAAACAACTTTTTTTAAACCATCGATGTTGTTTTATCATTGATGTTTTCTGCAAAAACAAATATGTTTTAACAATAAAAAGTTGTTTTTAACATCAATGTTTTAGCTATAATCAAGATGTTTAAGTCCTAACAGTTGAATATTTAATAAATGATTATGTAAAACCAACTATGTAGAAAACATCGATGTTTTTATACATTAATAATGAAAAATAAACATGTTTTGCACTCAAACATCGATTTAAATACGTTTGGGCACTAAGATGTTAATGTTTAAAGAACGTATAAATTAAAAAACATCGATGTCGAAAAACTTCGATGTTCTTTAACATCGATGTTTTGTGGTCGATGTTTAATCGACATCGATATTTTGATTGTAAAAACATCCATGTTCAAAACATCGATGTTTTGCCGTCGATGTCGCATCTCTACCTCCTAGCAGTCAGCTGGAGGTTTTTTTTATTATATCTGCAGCCTGTCGCAACACTTCATATTCTAACTTAGGGACCACAATTAGAAATTTAGTTAATGAATTTGTAATGTTACCCCTTCTGAAAACCTGCTCCACAGCTGAGAACCACAGCTCCAGATCTCCTTTCCAAAATGGAGGTATTTTGCTGGATGATTCTTCCAGTCCTTCAAGAGATACTGGTCCAGCGCTGCTACCTGACTCCTGGGCTGTAGGCTGCTGCTGCTCCTTTTCCTTCAGCATCTTCTGCACTGCTTCGAAATTTTCATGTGGGATCATACTTTAAAAAAAATAAGACCAAAGAAAGAGAGAAAATAATAGTAAATAAATATTTACATGCAATAACAAAAGATAGATATTGAGTGACAGAAGATATTAAATAATAAAAAAAGTACAGCTGGAGGACAAAAAGTAATAGAAAAAGTATTGGAAGCTACTGTAAAAGATATTTTTCAGAATCCTTTAAAAAAAATTAAAAAACAAAACGGGGTCACTACTGTAAGGGATTCTGATAGGTTTCACTCAATAAATAACTCAAATTACAAAGAAAAAAAATAAACCTTTAATAAATAAATAAAACAGCTATCTACAAAAAAACTTTGCTGAACTAAGAAATAACTAATGAAATAAAATATTTACAAAACCACACAAAACTATATCTACAAAAACTACTCTACCAAACTTAAATAAAAATATCTCTGCAAAGCAAAACTTAAGAGGAAGCAAACATGCGCAGAGGAAAGAAACAAAATAATAATTGACTACTTGCAATCAGCTGGGCATTAATAATTACAATATTTCATTGATTAATGCACAATACAAAAGCTAGTAGCTTGCAGTGGTAACCTAACCTCTCTCTACTACTCTCTGGCCAGACAGCAGTCCAAAGAGGTAGGACAGCCCTCATTGGCAAAAGAGCCATTACAAGTGTGGCCCCGATATCAACTGAAAAGGACCAGTTTGGGGGGTTATTTATTTCTGAAGAGCAAGCAGGAGTAGAAAGATGGGATCTAATACAGCTCATGAAGGCCCTTTTTGCTGAAAAAGAAGCTATGGGATTTCACTAATATTACTATATATTCTCATGTCACATATCCTCCCAAAACAGGCCACACCCAGAAAAATTATAGGGGAAGCTTAACCCAAAAAAGTACTACCTAATACATAATGGTTATTAGATGATGAAGTTAGCAAGGATATAAGTTTTCTTAAATAGGCAAGCAGTTATCACAACCAATGGTAATTAATCAGGTTTATCCTCATTTAGCCAGGCACCAAATATGCCCTAAGCCATGTACTTTTAGGAAGGTAATAAACCAAATTACCTGTATTCATTTTAATTATCTCCTACTTTAGATTTATTGCTTTGAATGCTATGAATACTCATCAAACACATGTAATCCATATCCAACCAATTTCTCACTAATAAAACAAGTCAAAATTTTTTAGCATACTCATACCACTCTGTTGTTTTAAAAATATACCAATTTAGTACCAACGGAACTATTAATATAACAACTTCTAAAAACAGATGGTATGAATTGAAACTCATAAATTCATCCAAGGGTGGTTGAATACTAGTAACTTGTCCATAAAATGTTAAAAATGCCTAAACCCCATTAAAAAAAAGCAAGAAAAGGTTAAAAAAATTTTAAAAAGAAAAGTGAATCAAATAAACTAAAAACTTTAAGATCATGAATTTAACATATACATTTTTTTTTTATTTATTCAATTATTTTATGAATTTTTTTTTTCTTTTTTTACATTTTCAGCAGTTTCCAAAAAATTTAAGTTGAGATGGTCGTATTGATAGATATGACCAAGACCTTTTATGACAGGTGGGATATATAAATGTATCCTCCTGTCCCCTATTTATTTTCAATTTCACAATAATTATACCTAATAGCCTGTAAATATTTTATAACTATCACTTGAAAATACTATGTGAGTGATGGGGTAGTAATTTAGTTATCTTTATCTAAAATAAGAACTACTTTAAAACCAAAATTAAAACAATTTTTTTTTTTTCGGTATAACATATTAAGAAGTAAAAAGCTATTAGCCTTCCACACAAGGGCGTACCCAGGATCAAAACTAGGGGAGGGGAAGCTAAAATCTAGGGGGGGGCAAGCTATGGTCGTTCAGGTAGTAAACTTCTACTGCTGGAAAGCGAATGAAACCAAAATTATGTATAATTATAGCAGTGCTTTATCAACTAAGTTATTACAATTATTTGCTTGAAAAAAATGTATTCTATCATTGCTTCCAGTCTTATAAGCCTAAAAAATTATTACTTCCAGCTTTCCAGGGGGGGGGGCAGCTGCCCCCCCTGCCCCCCCCTGCCCCCCGCTGGGTACCCCCATGCTTCCACACATCAATATCATGTCCCTAGCTTGCATTCTGTTGGGCACAATGTGCCTAGAAACACAAGTAATTGCTTTAGCCTCCCAGTCTTGGAAGAGATACTGCAGCATGTTTCTCCCTCCCCCTCTACACTATATCAATTCTTAGCCAATATATAGGAATAAATGATTTTCGTCCAAAATAATGCCTAAATATTTCACAAATTCTTAAAAATTATATTAATAACCAAGTGGTTATGAAGTGTAACTTTAATTTATTTTAAAGAAAAATATGAACTCTAAACATATGTTATTTCTTATTATATATATATATATATATATATATATATATATACATATATATATATATATATATATATATATATATATATATACATACATACATACATACATACATACATACATACATACATACATACATACATACATACATACATACATACATACATACATACATACATACATACATACATACATACATACATACATACATACATACATACATACATACATATACAAAAGACTTTATTACAACCAAGGTCATATGTTGTTGCCTAATAAACCTTCCTGCAATTTATTTCTTATTAACATTTATTAAAAAAAATAATAATAAGTATAATAACAGCATTAGCCAAAATAAATTTTTGTATTAGTACAAGCACTTCTTGGCCCTCCAAGTAAATTCTCTTGATGTTAACATTATTCTAAAATAAATTTGATTGTAGTATCTTTTGATTATACAATATAATATATTATATATACAATATAATAATATATACTAGCTTACACAGTGTGTAATCTCAGGAGAAAGGAATCCCCCCCCCTACCATTATCTATCTATAATAACATTTATGAGACAAAACCCTTTATACATCTCTTAGACCTATGAACAATCAGTGTATCAAAATTTGGATAAAGCGATAAAAAGTTAATCATTAACACCCACAAAAAACAACAACTATCTGAATAACAGTAATGTACTATACAAGAACCTTCACAGGAGTCTACTCAGCATCCCTAAGTTTCATCAGGTTAATGGTGTGGTAATTCATAAAGAAGAATTAAATTAGATTATGTAGATATAATTAAATATATAAAATATTACTACATGTTGTGGTAGCATATTTGTACATTGACCCTCAAATAGATGGACCCCAGTGTGGGGATAACTTTTTTTTTAATAATACTTATTCAAACTAAATATTTATAACTATCGTAATAATAAAATTTACCTGTCATTCAATCAGTTTGTTGGTACTATATCTAAAGTGTATGTGGCAAAGGTAAAAAATGAATGCTGCTATTGCAACTAAACCATAGGCAGATCCAGCCGGTTGTAAAGGGTGGCTGCAGCCCCAAAGCCCTTTCCCTGGATCTGCCAATCACCTTTTTTACCTTTACGTTCCTTTACCACAACTGAAATACTTCTTTTCTGCATATTATTTATTCTTTACCTTACTATAACTTTTAGTTAAATTCCTTTTTTTAAATGACAGTCTCCAAAGGGGGTGGGGCTGCAGCCCTACAGCCCTCCCCTTGGAACCGCCAATAAACTAAACTCAAAAATTTCTGGTTACCATTATGTGTATAATTGATGAATGTGTGTTATATCTATATTAGTAACTAACAGGGATGACTTTTCAAAATAATCATTAAAGCTTTAAAATCTTTGTATAATGTTATTCCCAGGTTTTTATCAACTTTTCATGAAGAGATATTCGTAAATTGACATATTTATATATCAAAATAAGTAATCATTTCATAATTAATAAGCTATATGTCAATAGCAAACTTACAGTGAAAAGAAATCCCTGTTCCTTATCCTTGTTTTTGTTTAAGAAAACAAAATCTACACATTGAACATGAGTGATAGTGATTATGGTCTATTTCTAAACACTAAAACTCTTGAATATTAATGAATAACTAAAAATAAACACAAACAGAACAGTTGAACTTCTGGAAGATGAGCTTAGTGAACAAGATCGGGAGGCTATGGCCAACAAAGCGGGAATTTGCTGTCACTGGCCTCAATCCGTTTAGCACTGTACCTATCCTAACTTTCATAAAGGCATTATCATGAACGAAATTTAGAATAATATTCTTTTAGTTAACATATCGAAATCTTTTATTAATAATTGTCGCAGTTCTATAGCTATCACTTTTCAAATTTTTGTATAACACGAAAATACAGACCATAACTTCTTTATACAATAATTGCGATTACATGCGAGTGCATTATAACATCAATTTTAAATAAACAATTAATTTTGATATAATATAACTGGATTTTGATAAAATAGAGAAATATTGGTTGGATTATATTCAGCACACCAACACCTAGTAATATCAAAGGATATTTAAAAATATAAAATCATAGCAATAATATTTTTATTATAAATAGTTAGCCTAAAATACATTTACTTACCAATTTATAGCCCTACTATATTTGTTAGTGAGGAGTATTTCCGATAAATAATTTATTTGTATTAAAATCTAATAATATGGCAGCGGTGACGTAAAATTAACATTTATTTAGGATTTAATGAATTAAAATTGACTCGGTAACACTGAGCAGATTCAATAATTGAAATATACCGACTTCGTTAAAGTCAATAAAGAATAACACTTAATTAATCTGTTTTAAAACACAAAACTAATGATTATTTGTAATCTAAATTATATAATAAAAATAATTACGTGACTTAAACTATATATAAATATTATTATAAAAATATATACAGTTAGCAGTTGGTACACTTGAAAAGAACAATTAACTGAAGCCTAATTTCATTTGGCTGAGCCATTTTATTGTTTAAGTTCTTATATTAATGAAAATTAAAATCTTGTGATTATTATAATTGTTTTATAGCAATAAGATCAAGCATTATAATAATTATTAGAAGAATTATTATAATAATTAGCTATGGATGAGCAAGAAGGTAGTAATGAATTTTATTTCTTTTTAATCATTATTTATAACACTGATTATGTTCCATTGAAAACCTTAACTTTAAAGTATTTAAATTAGCTTTAACGTTAAAAATTATTTACTCTTCAATTTCAGAATGTTTTCACTTCCATAGTTCTATATATTATACATTATATTTTAGTATAATTATTCTTTTTTATTTCATATTATGGTGAATCTTATTTCATTTTGAATTTCATTCAATGTCATGGTGATGTTCCTCTATTTAATTCTTAGGTTGTTATAAAAGACAGAAAAATATATTGATAAAATTGTAACTTGAATTAAATCATTTAATTTAAATGTAATAATGTTATTAACATTTAATTTTGGTGTATAATTTAAAAATTTAAATCCACTTTCATCATGAATGTTTATACATTTTTTAGAACCTAAAATCTCTTCATAAGTTCATTTAATTTTTTAGTTAACTACTAAATACTAAGTTCTAAAGATTATCAAATATCTACCGTTCAGACACAGTTTATGAAGAGAGGCTGTAATCTAGTTCAACTAAACTTGAGTTTATAATTTATTGAAAAATGAAATTATATTTGGCTTTAACATTTTATTATAAGATCAATGAAATATTCTTAGCGTTAGTTTATGAACTTTGTTAAAGTTTGACAATTTTATTCTTAAAAAACTATCTATTAATTATTTACTAAATATTATGTGTCTGAGTATTGTATACAGGTTTCGATATTATAAAAAATTCAGGATTTGAGGATTAAATAACAACAAGCTTGAATTTGTTAGAAATTTCAGGTACCTGTATAATTCACTTAATAACTTGAAAAAAAAAATGATTACACTTATTTATTTTTTTTTAGAATTTTACAATGATTGAAAAAAATAGGTCTTATTTTATTGATCTTATATTATGGTAATCATAGTAAACACTATTCTACTGGCTATTCAAAATTCACTAAAGCACTATCTGGCACAAAAATTCACTCACTTTAAACTTTACAATATTTGCCCGATAATTCAGTCTATCTAAACAATTAGCAGAACACATATTAAGAAAAACTACTAACTGAACTAATTGTATGTTAAATAATTTCATTTCAATTCTCTATCAACTGATTGACTCTGAAATCCTTCACCTTTATACTAGGTAACCTTGTAGGAAGTTTCAGATCCACCCACTGCCTTCTGGAAAATTATATTTTCCCACCAATTTTCAAATAAACCACAATGAAAAACTTTAGAACTGCAATTTCTATCAAAATGAGTATGTAGTTAACAAAATTTAATTATTATTAATCTTTTATTTGATTTGACATAGATAGTTGGATAATGAAACAAATTATTATACAATATTTATTACATTATACATTATACATTATACATTATACATTATTACATTATTACAGGATTATTACATTATCACAGGATACTATTATATTACAGGAGTATATTTCATCAACTTGCACCTCAAACATTATACGCTTTTTCTGGTATTTGAGAGCAGGAGTAGTAATATATAATTGGGATATTGTTCTGAAATATATTATATTTTATTATATTTATTTTATATTTTATTATAATATTTTAATTATACTATATATATATATAGCAATGAAACACATATTTTTAACATAATTTAATCTATTTTAATTTATAATAATTACATTTCATATAATTTATTTAGCTTATAATTAATGAGGAAAATTATATAGAATGTCAAAATATTGATGCGCCAAAAGTCCCTGCACACATCATTTTTCTTCAACTTGAAGCTTATTGATTGATGCCAAATCAAATTTAATAGCTAGTCATTCCTTCCTTATTTCTAATCACTTCTCGTAATTTTTTTGGCATAGTGTGAACTAGGTTTTTTGTAGTTTCTGGAGTAATTTTATCCCACTCTTCCTTTAGTACTGTTTTTAAGTAGTCTTTGTTCTTTATTTTAATTTTTGCTTTCTGATGGCCTAGTTGATCCCACAGATGCTCTACTGGATTAAGACCAGGAGATTAGGGAGGTGTTTTAAGTTGCTGTGGTGCATTGTAGAGCAACCATTCTTGAACTCTCCGTGCTGTCATTATCCTGTTGAAAAATCTATTTTTCCTGGAAATTAAATTTCATTAAGCTTTCCGGTAAATTACTTCTGAAAATATCTGTATAAACGTGTTGGTCCATTATTCCGTCGATAAATTTCAAATTACCAACTCCAGCAGCACACATACACCACCAAACCAAAACACTTCCTTCACCATGTTTCATAGTACTAACTAAGTTTTTTCCAGAAAATCTTTGTTTGGTTTTCTCCAAACTTTCCCCCTTTCCATCTAATCCATTAAATTTACTCTCATCAGTAAATAAAACACGTTCCCAGAACGATAATGGCTTAAAAGCTGTTCCTTTGCGAACTGCAGTTTCTGTTGGTTTATTTAATATCTGGTTTATTTACTTATAAATAGCTTACACCTAGGCTTACGCCCTTTATAGCCAGCTTTCTTTAGGGTTCTTCTAATCATTTGTGCAGATACCCCAATCTTTTAATTTTCTTGCACCATACCTGCTAAATTTAAAGCACTAGCTTGGGGTACTTTGGCTACAGTCCTTATGATAGCCCTCTTGTGGTGAGCTTGGAGTACTGGTGGGGGGCCAGAGCGGTGTATACTTTCTATTGTATCCAGTTTTTGATACATTTTTAGAATATACAATACCGTAGTATTGCACCTTTTGACGATTTGTCCTATTTTCCGGGATGAGTGGAAGGAGTTTCCTCAAATTTACAATTTGTTCGCGAATCGCTGTTGGAACCTCCATTTTTTATCATACTCTTAACTGTTTAGGCCCAGAATTAACACTGACTAGTTAGGATCAGCCGGAGGATGAATGGGATAGACTGAAAAATGTATACATATCAGAATCTTGGCTAATTCCACTATGTGCAGAGACTTTTGGCGCATCAATACTTTGACATTTTATGTAATTTAGAAAAATTTAAGAATGTAATGTGAAAATTTAAGAAAAATTAATAAACCCGTGGGTGTCTGCAGGAGGGGGCCCCCAAGATGCAGTAGGGGGATTAAATTTACACTTTATACGCTGTGCCGAACTATACTCTGATATCCTTAGCCAATCAAGCTTGGCGAATGTGTTTTCAGTCCCTTGAAAATTAGTGCCATTATCACTGTAGATGGTGTGAGGTCTGCCTCTCCTTGCAATAAAACATCGTAGAACCTAAATAAACCCAGATGTTGATAACGTGGTAGTGAGCTCTAGATATACTGCACGGTAAACTGCACAGGTAAAGAGACAGATATAGGCCTTCTTACCAGACTTCAAATAAAGGGGTCCAGCAAAATCAACTCCACACACTTCAAAAAATTTAGCTTCTCTGACCCGATCAACAGGAAGTGGTGCTGTAACATTTATTAATTACAGATCTTACAGTGCGCCTCCCTCCTATAATCCAAAACCGTTCACGGAGTGAACTCAAAACTCCTTGAATACCAGCATGGCAAGATTTTTCATGGAAATGAAACACTAGACTCTCACTGGGAAAAAACTGCAGTCTGGATTACCTTAAAGATGAATTTTTCGGCCTTTTCAATTTTTTTCACAGTTAATACCCCTTGATATTTTCTGTCTCGGTTTTGACTTTTATGAATGAATCTGAATATCCATGAGATCATACGTACCTTTTTCATATATTTGGCATATCATATACAGCAAGTATCCTAAGTGCCAACCAAAAGATTCAACATTTACACTGCTGCAAATTATCCTTTTCTTCTTTTCTTTCAATATTTCTTCCTCATTAAATTCCAACTTTTCTGTTTGCCAAAATTCACTCTTTCTATAAAGCCACTCTGGACCCTCCCACCATTTTGATAGAGCCAATTGCTTAGGTGTACATCCACGAGAAGGCAAATCAGCTAGGTTAGAGGAACCAGGGATATGTCTCCAAGCCTCTACTGCAGTCAAAGATCGAATTTCTTGAACTAGATTGAAAACAAAAGTGGACCACTCCTCAGTACGCTTTATCCAGGACAAAACAGTTGAAGAATCACTCCAAAAATAAAAATCAACATTGCCAAAATTATTGTGTATATTGTCAAACAATCTAGCTCCAATTGTTGCTGCTAATAACTCAAGTCTAGGGATGAATATTTTCTTAAGAGGAGCAACTCTAGATCGGGCAGACAAAAGAGAAACAAAGATGTGTTTCAACTCTGAGAAATACAGCAGCAGCATAGCCATCCTTGCTAGCATCACAAAACGTGTGTAAGCTAAATGAATTTTCACCTTCTCCATGTATCCAACGGGGAATTTTCACAGCTCCAAGACAATATGATTCGCTGAGCCAAGCCAGAAAACACTTTTCTGATTCACCGTCAACTGGAATATCCCAACCCAGTCCAGCTTTCCAAAGCTTCTGCAATAGTAATTTAGGATACAATGTTGCTGAGCACGAAAACCCAATGGGATCAAAAACCTTTGACACTACTGACAATATAAATCTTTTAGTAATTGAACATTTTGGTCTTACTGAGTCTATTCTAAAATCCTGTTCTTTAACATTTTCATTAAGGGTAATAATATCCTCTGAGAGTTCCCACTTGATTCCCTAACATAGAAATAATCTTTGGTGGCAGGAGAGGGAAGTTTTGGGAAAACTCCCACCCTCTAAGATCAAACATGCCTTCAGCCATCACTTGTGTAGCCTCCTCTATAAATTGTTTTAACGAATTCTTATTGTCTAGACTGGTAACACAGTTATCAACATAGAAACTTTTACCCAGAAGTTTTACAGTTTCTTGAGTATAAGGTCTAGAAGATGAACATGTCTTCTTTAAACAAGTTTCCATGTGATGTTCGATGGTAGCTCCTAAAAGAAATGGACTGCTATTTACACCAAAAACAACTCTCTTATGTCGAAAAACCTGTTCTCCACACTTATTAGAAATATGCCCAGATTTCAAAAACTTGAAACACACATTGCTTTTAAATACAGCATTTCTTTTCTGTTCTGCACTATACTTTTGGGCCTTAAAACAATTTTTACTTATATGGTTTCCCGGTGAACAAAATATGCACGATTTTCCTTGTAAATCAGAATTAATGAGACCTGAAGCTGTTGGGACAACTGGAGTTTCAGGAGTATAAGACAACGAAAATCCTTCTGCTACAAGGGATATTCTTTGTTCATTCTCTACTTCACACTTCAAGAATTCCAACAGCTTTTCTAGTCGATTGACAGACCTAGGAGCTGTTTCCTCAGACTTAGAGCCGGAACTATACCCTCTTAGGGATCCAATTCCCTGATTAAACCTCTGCCAGACCCTCAATAACTCCTCAAGTAGGCATGACTCAATTAAAGGGAATAGCATGGAGGCACATTCATCAGTTGTAATGCCTAAAGTTTCTAATGACCTTAACTGAGTTTCAATTTCATCATAAAGCCTAATGATGTTAAGTTTTTCTTTAGCCAAAGCATTGTTTTGGATCAGCTTCTACAATTCTAACATATACTTCAATTTGAAGGTCTTCCCTACCAAACCTTACTTTCAGGGCAGCTATGATCTTCACATAATTCCCCACGATAGCAGGAAAGCTTTCAACTATACGACAAGCTGGACTATCAGGCAAAGTAGCTTGTAACAGATATTGAATTTTATCAGCTGGGTCAACAGATTGGTCTTCATCTATCTTCCTAAACTGGTTCCAAAAGGGAAGCCAACCCTTAATATCACCGGAGAACTTCTTAAATTCTATTTTAGGAAACTTATATTTTTTGATAGCACAGCCTGAATCACTATAAGAGCATTGGTCTGCATTACTAGTGGGAACCTCTTTCCTATTAATAATATCATTGTACTTACATTTCAAAAGGGAAAATTTTCTCTTGTAAGTATCAGCATAATCCATTTCTGCCATGATTTCCTCTTCAGAAATGTCATTTTCCATGAGGTAGTTGTACACCTCCTTCTCTACCACTTGTAAAGCTTCAAACTTCTGAGTCAGGAGTTCCCAAGTCACAAACAATTCTTCATGGTCAGGCCTAACACAACTTAGATATTGCTCCATGTCATTGGCACACCTTGTCAATGAAGCAGGAAGGATCTTCCTTTCCTTCTTCTTCAAATCCATGTCGAAGTCAATTTATAGCCACAACCAATACAGAATACTCAGAACAGTCTTTGTCACGGTCGCCACAATGTTCTGATAGGGTCAAATTATAACTACCCGTTACAAATGATCCCTGGGTTCGTTAAATAATAAGAAAAGTATTCTGTTGGACAAAATAACACTTTATTTTATCAAAGTAAAATACAAAAATGGGCTCCTTCAAACAATAGGTGTACCAAAAGCACTAACAAAGCCAACTACTCACAACAATATAGCCAAATCTCCTTAAGCCCTAGCTAACAAGTCCCCAGGGGACGCTATGTCAGTGTAGCCAACATTATTTTCTTTTAAAGAGTGTTGTCTTACAATTTCGAGAATAACCAAACACAAAATAGTAACAATCTTAACACCTATCATAGCCTTTACATTCCTCCTTAGCATAATGTCAATTCCTTCCAGAGTTGCTGGGCTAAGTTTAGTCATTGGAACTGCCTGAAGGGGGTACGTCACCATCGGGAAAATATATTGATTAAGAATGTTTAGCTTTTGATCTTGTCTCAAAAGATTTGATGCCGTAAGCTTTTCCATATTTTCGTTATTTTTTTTTCTGCCTCTTCCTTAAAAATAATCTCCGCTTGCTTGAAACCAATGAGTACGTGATGCAGAACCACATTGTATTCATACGTCTTTTCACTCACCTGACGGAACGTAAAATATGATCTGTCGTGGATCTCTCTGCCCTGAACCCGAATTGGTATTCTCTAATTATTTTCTCTGACCATTTTTGAAGCCTCTTTCCTATCAGCACGGCCAGTACTTTAATTGCTACGTGATGCAGATCCACATTGTATTCATACGTCTTTTCACTCACCTGACGGAACGTAAAAATATGATCTGTCGTCGATCTCTCTGCCCTGAACCCGAATTGGTATTCTCTAATTATTGTCTCTGACCATTTTTGAAGCCTCTTTCCTATCAGCACGGCCAGTACTTTAATTGCTGTTGTTAGGAGAGCTAGTCCTCTATAGTTCTCACATAGCAGCCTATTTCCATTCTTATGGAGAGGGCATATCAGCATATCACGTCATCATATAGCATATCATAGCTTTGAACCATTCATCTGACATTTCCTCTTTCATCCACCAGCTTATATAACTCCTCTTCTAAAGCTTCTCCTCCACACTTCAACATGTCAGCATCGATCCTATCAATCCTGGTGACTTATTATTTTTTAAAGACTGGATCACTTCCAAAAGTTCTTCTACCACCAATTAATACTATGTCTCTCTCTTCAATCCCACGTCTGTTTAGAAGCTCTTTGAAATACCTTTCCCATCTTTCTAGACTAACCTTCTTTTTACTACACAGATTTCCTTCCACATCTTGACAGAAATCAATTCTTGTCTTAAAATCCGTTTTTAAAATCCGGCTCTATTGTTTTTCAATTTTTGGATAGAACTAATGATTTCCTCTTCATCTGGTGGTTCGGTCAATTCGTAGCTATCGCTCATAACAGGAGCTATCCCTACCCTAGTGGAATCCTGGGACGCTCCCAGAATACTTCCAAAATGATTGGCCCATCTGCCTAGGATGGTTTCCTTGCAAGTGATTAATGATCCATCCTCGCCTCGGCAAGCATTAGATCTAGGCTTGAATTTCTTGCGCTGGGCATTCACACTTCTGTAGAAGGCTCTTGCATCCGCTTGGCTTTTTAATTCTTCCACTGCTTTAATTTTTTCCTGTTCTTTGTTTCTTTTTTTCCTTCTATGAATGCGCTTCTCTTCTCTCCTTCTGTCCTTATTTTCTTTAACTGCCATGCGAGTCCTATGCTTTGTCAACATATTCATATAGGCCTGGTTTTTCCTATCTGTAGCTAACTGACATTCCAAGTCAAACCATGCGGATCTCTGAAGGGTCTCCTCCATACCGAGCACCTCCTCTGCTGTTTCTTTGATGGCGGTTTTGCAGTGGTTCCATCTTCCATTCACCGTATCTTCCAAAGGACCCGATTCCAATGCTTTTTCCAGTTTGTGGGTGAATTGTTCTTTATAATCCTGTTCACGCAGTTTACGGGTATTGATCCTTTCCAGTCGAGCCCCTTTTGTTTTTTGAGCATTACTTATTCTTGCTCGAATACGTGATACGACCAGATAATGATCGCTATCAACGTTTGCTCCTCTGAAGGTTCTGACCGCTATGAGACTAATCAGAATATGTCTCCTACTAATCAGAATATGGTCAATTTGCGTGTTAGTCCTATTGTCTGGTGTAACCCACGTAGCCTTGTAAATGTTTTTACGGTCAAACATAGTGCTACCAACAACCATGTCCTGGGATGCGGTGAAATTCACTAGTCTGATACCATTATCATTGGATTCCGTGTGAAGACTATGTCTTCCTACTATAGGCAAAATAGCAGGTTCTCTTCCGACCTGGGCGTTAAGGTCACCTAGTACAATCTTCACATCATGTTTTGGACATTCGCATGTGCATGAGCATCTTATCCAAATCTTAGTAGAAATCATCCTTAATGAGTTAAGCACAATCCTTATTCAGTTAGAGCATGGACCGAAAATAAAGAATAATTTCTGAATCTACCCCTTATTCTCAGCATGCATAACCCCTGATTAACTGCTTTGAAATCCATGACATGTTCCCTCATATTACTGCTCACCACAAAACCTACTCCGAAGACATGTTGATTCATGTGGCAGCTATAATAGATTGTGTGTCCTTTCTAAAAAAAAAAGAAACAGGCACCCAAGCCGACATTCCATTTACTTTTAGCAAAAATAAAACTGGTAATTATAAACTTTGAAAGTCGCGCCTATCTTATGATTTTTTTTATTTTAAATGAGACCTCATCTAACCTCATAGAGAACTATATGTATGACTGAATTCAATTAATCAATTGGTGCAGCAGCCAAAATTTTACTTAATATAACAGTTTTTGATCAACAATGCCTATGGGAATATATTACAGCAGAAATGTATATAGTATTTTTTTTTTTAGCCAATGCCTGCTCTTGGCTGTTGAGCCATTCGTCTTCGGGCCTCCTTGAAACGACCGGATCTGGACAAATGGGCCTTCAGCTCAAGGCAGATGGAGATGTGGTCCCCGTCCACAGTATCATCGTAGATGAGTGGCCACAGTGTGGTATAACAATTTTAATTATATAATATCTCATAATAACTATACTTGTATTATCTTAATTGGTGAATAATGACTAACTAACATGGCAATATAAATAAATAACTATCTGCCAATAATAAAAAATCTGGTGCGTGCGCGCAACACACAACTTTCACTTACCAACTTACTTAAATTAGAAATTGGTGTGCTTTGTTAATTGCCACTTCTCAAAGACACATTTTTCCACATTCATTTCTTATTTTTTCTTTTTGTTTGCTCTACAAAAAACACTAGTTATTTTTATTATTAAATAAAAGCTTGTGGTAATTCGGCAATGCAAGCATAATACTCCAAGTCGTCTGATTTTATAATTCTCTATGTAGTTGTTGAAAACTTCATTTACCATGAAACAAATAATTTCCATTAAATGATTGGCTTTAATTATGAACAATGGTCTGTCATTAAAGGCGTACTCTTCATGAGTGGGCTCACGTGTTTTATGAGTTGACTGAATATTTTTCTTTTTTATGTTTACGGGAGATCTCCAGCTCCAGTAGGGGCCAATTGATACCATTCGATGAAGACATACAACTGTTCTGTCTATGGATATTGAGTGTATTGTTTCGAGGGCAAATTTCTTTTTCTAATGTTTAGTGCAGGGTACCAGTTTTTGCTAAGTCTTTATCCGTCTTCTTTGTTTATATTGTTTGGTTGTTTTATAATTTCTATAGCCTTCCTGATGGATCTGTGGTGGTAGTTGTCAATCCTAACAATGGCTTTGGTGTCTTCGTGGCTATAGTGTGTTATGTATTGTGAAAAAGGTCTGCTACGGCTGATTTGTCTGTCTGTATTCTCTTAACTGCGACAATATGTTCTATCAGTCGTGTGGTGATGTTCCTTCCTGTTTGTCCTATATATTGTTTACCGCATGAGCAAGTAATACTGTAAAGTCCAGGTTTGTTGAGTCCAAGATTGTCCTCTGGATTGGGCAGGATCTTTCCAATTTTCCTGTCTGCGGGGAAAGTTGTTTTGATGTTGTTTTTTGTGTGTTCAGTTAAGTTTATCAGTTTATATGAGGATAGGTTTTTGGTGAGAAGAACTCTTCAGAATCACAAGAAAACATCGAAACAGCTGAATGAAGAGATGAAAACCTTATTTTCTGTTGATATTTCTCCTCGGACAGTAAGAAGAAGACTGGAAGAGAATGGTCTGAAAGGCTAGAAAGAAACCCTGGCTTACTGAAGGCAATCTCAAGAAGAGGCTTACCTGGGCAAAATTTCACCAAAACTGGACTGCTCAAGACTGGGCAAAGGTGGTTTAGTCCGATGAAAGTAACTTTCAGGTAAATACATTTTTGTATATTGAAATTAAAAATGAAAGCCAAAATTTCCTAAAATCAATGAAAAATATACAAATATAGTTTTTTTTTTTTTTTTAAATACATAAAACAACGAAAGGAAGGTTACCGTTACGGAAACCATACACAAAAATCATATCAGCATATTCAACATTAGAATATGTACGCGGCATTGTGGCTGATGCTATTCACACAAACATTTCTGAGTAACTGACTGAAGACTGATTTAGGAATTATAATCCTAGAAGGAAGCCAAAATGTAAACAAATAAAAGAATGTAAAGGATAACATTAAGTGTTTACATATCTTACTGCCAAGCCTGACGAACTTTGAAAGGTGATAATCGCTATCTATTACATTTTTGTTTTGTTTCTTTGTTGCGATTTTCTCCAAAACTATGCAAAAATGAGCAAATCTCAAAAGGACTTTTTGTCTTAGTTTTTCGATCCCCTATAAGTTCCTGAAGTTTTGCCATTTAAATTCGGGACACCCTGTATATTTGTATTGATTACAGTTTAATAGAACTTTCGAATCTCTTCAGAGCCTTAATCTCCTTTAATATAATTTTTGTAGGTACTAGTTTTGCCCAAATTGATAATAAACGGCCGATTTGTCCCTCCCTGACCTGCCACTCCCTGGCGTAATACTGATATCGTTTTTAGATAAGGAGTGTCACTGTTGGTCAGGGAGAGACTTGTGGATAAATTTGTAACTTGGTTATGTTGATTACTAATCATTGTCAGTTCAGAAAGTTAGTTTTCGATTAAGTATACATATTTTAAAGCTCTCCCCCTCCTCCCCCCCTCTTAAGAGCCAAATAAATTTTTAAATACCGCAGTTGCTCATTGCAGAAAAATGGCATTGAAAAAACAATTGCCTTAAAAAGAAATAAAAGCTAAAAGAAAGGAGGCTGCGAGGAGGAGGCGGGAAAGAATCAAAAGAGACCTTAATATATTATACATTTTGGAATTGCAGTTCCTTTTGACCTTTATGTTGTAAAAGTATCAGAACATTGGTACAGTTTATAAGAACTAGAGGATCGCTTCATTTAACCACCTAATTGAGTTGTTTTTATGGTTCCTATTTTGGAACATCTTTTAAGTTTCAATAGTTAACTGTTAGTTCTTTAACTATTTTGATGGTAGGGATCCAGTTCATTATACCTATATAAGAACGAGACTGAGTTTAGACGAAACGAGACTAAAATTTAAAGTATTCTTTTTTGAAAGATTTACATTAATGTAATAATGTCATTTGTTACATTTTGTCTCTCCCTAGAACGTTACTTTCTTTGAAAATCATTAGCTCGAAAACTATGAATATTATTGATGTAAAACTATTCCTAGTACTATCGATACAATAGATAGTTTACTATCGATACTATCGACGTGACTATCGATAGTTAAAAAACCTATATTATTATCTAAAATATTGTTTTTAAATGATAAAGTGATAACCTCTGCCTCCAAGTATCTATGGGCTATATATTACATGGAAATGAAAAATGAACAAAATGTAACTGTGTAATTTTATATATTTTTCTAACAAAAAATTCTTATCTGCTCTATAAAAAAAATTATCTTCACGCAAAAAATATAATTGAATGCTTTGCTCATACATTCCTTCCAACGTGATAGAATATTATAGAATCAAATAGACTGATTGCCTGCCCGTCCCTTGACTTGAAAATCACTGGTTAATGGCATATAAACAAAATAATTTCGACGTCTTAATATCAACTACCTGAGAACATTTTTTTTTAAATATGGACGTTCCAAGGTATGTCTAAGCAAATGTCACAATGTCCTTTTTTTCTTTACAAACTTCGACACATTCGAGGATTACGTTCCGAATGTTGTCATGTCACATCAACTACTTCGACAACTGGAATCCTGGTTGCATGGTTACTTGAAGAGGGTTGGTATAGCTTTCCTCTAAACACAGTTTCTTTGACCATTTGATAATGTTTTTAATCTTTGCAGTTACGACTAAGCTTGAAACTGATAAAAATTATTTCAAGGTATAATGGAACCCATCCTCTATTCACGGAAAGGTTCATCTTATTTCTTAATAAAAAAGGAAAGAAAAAATTGCAAATGGAAATGTGCATTATAGCTCCTATCGTTCCAAATGAAAACTTATACTAGTATACCTCCCCACCCCCCACCCCCCGTCGTCACCTCAGATTATCGATAGTATCGATAGTTTTAGGTCCGATACTATCGAAATTATCAATAGCGGAGACTATTGGTAGTTTTACATCACTAATGAATATATGTAAGTGTGTGCACACTTCACATCATTGGTAAGGAGCAAGTGACCATGCCATCTGCAACCAGAAACATAAGAAAAGATGACTTTGAAATTCCAAAAAAATTAAGAGCCAAATACCACCAAAATTTTAGAATCACCCATATAGGATCATTGCTTTTTTAGATAATTTAGTCAGCTGTATTATTAAATAGCTATTCTTCACTTATTTTGAAAATTAATGGTTAATGTTTATTTTTGTTGGACAACTACAATGTTAGTGGAATTGAGAAAATCATACTGAAAATTGTTAATATTTTAAGATATATATAAGTAAAGACAACTATATATGAGTACAGACAAAAAAAAAAAAAAAAAAAAAAAAAAAAAGTACAGACAAGGGCGACAGCACGATTACGTCTAGGGGGGCAGGCTGTTAAAATTTTCGTTACCTTGTAAGGCTCAATAATTATTTTAATTTTTAATTTATTAGTCAAGTATTTTTTGATCCTTATATTTTAGATCTTTAGTATATTTTAACCTCACATTTTTAATTTTTTGTTTAACGTTTCAGCATTTACGCCATTACGAAGATAACAATATCCTATTCTATTATTAACAATATTATAATTCTATTATTAACAAGTCAAAAATTTTTAATTTTTATCTGACAAGGGCATTCAGCCTATTTAATTGAAAATATTTTATGGTCACCGATAGTGTTATCTTCATAATGGCGTAAATGCCGAAACGTTGAGCAAACAATTAGAGAAGTGAGGTTAAAATATAAGGATCACAAAAATACTTGACTCAAAAAATAAAAATTTATCATTAGAGCTCGGATTCCCGTGCTATTGCAACTTTTTATTGGTAAGTCAGAATAAAGCTAACTCAAGTTACTTATCCGAATCAAGCCTAATGGGATGTTTTAATGAATTTTATACTGCGCGAAACGCACGTTTTGGGGTTTACTGCACGAAATTGCACGTTCTGAAGTTATATTGCACGAAATTGCATCATTTAATATTTTGAAGAAAAAAAATATTACAAATTTTAATTTTCACATCAAAACAATAGTGGAAAAATAAATGTGAATATCATAGGGGAAAAAATGGGAACTTGGGAGATGTAAACAAACACAAACGTCCAATTCCCAAAAACTAAGGGCCTATTGACACTATCGGTTTCGCTCCCGCTCCGCTCTCCTGAACCTGAAATATTTTCAAATATAAAATTGGACGAAAATGTACAATCAATTATCAAATTAAAAAAAATTTCAATTAGGAGGCACTGTTTTACAGAAAAAAAATTAGAAATGTATTTTGTTATAAACTTTAATAAAAATAATAATGACTTGTAGTTACATTTCTTTTTTACTCAATTAATTTTCCTTTACTAATAAAAAAATCATTATTTTACCAAAATGTATTCTAAAACCAATATTGTAAAAATAAAAGTTTTTATTTCAATTTACTCTCCGCTACTTATTTGTTTCCAAAGTAACTTATTTTTTTTCACAACTATAATTTAATGCACGATTTTCAAGCAATACATTTTTGCTGCATATTTTTGCACGTTTTAAAGTTTTTAATGCACGGTTTTGCACGTTTTTAAGTTTTTATTTCACGTTTTCAAATTTTTACTGTACGGAATACCGAGCTTTAGTTATCGTAAATTTTATTGATATCGAAAAGTTGAAATATGTATTAATATAATGCTTAATAGATATAGTAAATGAATACGAATTTATTTAATTGGTAGTTTTCGTTTCTCAAAATTTCTAGGGGGGGCAGGGGTCTCTACTGCCCTTCTCCTGCGAATACAGATACTGGCTAAATAGGATTTAGATAAACATTGCATAAAAAATCCTAGATAAACATTGGCAATAAAAAAATAGTATATCAATTTAAGTTTATAATTAACTTTCTTATCTTAAACGATTTGAATATTCTTTAATTACTGATAAATACTAATTAACACGTTAGGTGCGGCATCGGTCCCCGGTGTCCGATGTCTTACATTCCCATCTTAACAGCCGATTATCACATGAAAAAGCCGAACACCTCAAAGACTCAATTTAGTCGATTTTTAATGAGATTATTGCATTTTAGTGCAGCAAAAGTTGCTAACAGATGAAATTCTGTTGTTTTTCAGAATTGGACTCCGGGGTCCGATACAGGCCATCAGTAATAAAACAAGACGACTGGTTGGCATTAACCTGCCGCGTCCGATAAAATTGCAACGACTACCTTTATCTTTAATTTTATGTGTTTGATTTTATACTATGTAGTTCTGTTTGATTTCTTTGACATTCTTTAATTATTGCATAAATATGAAAAAGAAAACAATATTTTGTTTTAATAATTTTTACTAAGCTTTTAATTATAAATAAAACAATGATATTTGCTATATTTATTTTATATAAATTAATTTCTTTAAAAGAGATTTTTTTTTC
The DNA here is from genome assembly GCA_911387785.2 of Aelia acuminata. Classification (NCBI taxonomy): domain Eukaryota; kingdom Metazoa; phylum Arthropoda; class Insecta; order Hemiptera; family Pentatomidae; genus Aelia; species Aelia acuminata. The sequence goes on from OU426980.1 coordinate 100,553,291, forward strand.
ATAGAGTAAGTGGTTGTAAAGCAGTAAAAGACTCCTAAAATTGTTTTAACATTTCAAAAATTATCAATATATATATATATATATATATATATATATATATATATATATATATATATATATTTGTTTTTCCATCATTATTTTTTTAAATGAGAAAACTGTTTTTACACCCAGATGAAACTTCAAGGATTATAAAATGAGAAATTTTTATTAATAATACTTCATACTATCTCCAAATTTGTATCAAAACATGTTTTAATGCATTAAATATATGTATATTGACAGCTAATATAATATACTATTATTGTTAGCATACAGAAGTGGCTTTAGTATTATATAGAGTAATTATGGTAATAATGAATGAATTTATATGTCACTTTCATCTAGTGATAGATTTTACTTTTTATTATTAAAACATGTTTTTTAGATGAATTATCGATATATATATATGTATTTATATATATATATATATATATATATATATATATATATATATAAACTCCTGGACAAAATTAGCGCATCACTTTGTATTTCATATTTATTTGTTTATTATTCATTGGAATTTAATGAAATCGCTCAAATCAACAATTATTTGTTGCTGTTGTTGTTTGTGTTAGTTATTATACCTACTTAATCCTTATTTTCATGTTTGTAAGGTAAAAGAAGAAATTACCTCAATAGTATTACTAAGTATTTATTCTGACCGAGTCTTTCGAGGTTGTAGCTTACTATCATTTTTCATTTTCCATTGTCTTTTCAAGTTTTTATTACGTTTTTTGAAATTTTAATATGGATAGATCGGAAGAAATTGCATTTAGAGCATTGACACTGTTGGATGAAGGCTTATCCCAAAGGCAAGTGGCATTACGCTTGGGAATAAACCAATCGTCGATTAGTCGCATATTCCATCGATTCAGGGAGACTGTGAGCAACGATAGGAGACCTGGACAAGGTCGGCCGAGGGTTACTTCAGATAGAGATGACCGTTTCATAACACTCACGGCCTTAAGGCAGAGATTTTAAACAAGTCTTCAAATTCGTAATGACCTTCATTCTTCCAGAAACGTAATTATTTCAAGTCGAACAATAAGGAGACGCCTCAGTGAAGCAAATATGACCTCCAGACGCCCTACCACTGGCCCATTGCTCACCAGACAGCATCGAGTAGCCAGACTTCAGTTTTCACAACAATATGCAAATTGGACAATCTATGATTGGGGAGCGGTTTTGTTCAGTGATGAGGCGAGGATTGCTTTACATTCTCCAGATGGTCGGATGAGAGTGCTAAGACGCCCAGGAGAACGCTTTGCTGCCTGTACCATTTCTCCCGGAATTGCGTTTGGAGAAGGTTCTGTAATGGTATGGGCTGGCATCAGTTTGGAAGCCCGAACAGAGATACACATAATACGAAGGGGTTCACTGACTGCAGAAAGGTGTGTGACAGATATCCTGGAGCAATTCGTAATACCGTTTGCACCATTTGTTGGGGAAAATTTTCTTTATCTCCAAGATAATGCGAGACCGCATACTGCTGCTGTCGTAACTGATTACTTCCAGGAAGTAGGAATTAATGTTCTACCTATTCCTGCAAGAAGTCCGGATCTTAATCCTTTAGAGAACGTGTGGGATATGCTGAAGAGGCGTATTAGAGCTCGGTCTCATCCTCCAACAACAATTAATAAACTTGAAACCACAATATTGGAAGAGTGGGATAACATTCCTCAAGAGGACATTGCTCGAGTCATCCGGTCAATGCCAAGACGACTGGAAGCAATAAGAAAAGCAAGAGGAGGTGTTACAAGATACTGACTCTATAGGGTGACATTTTTTAATGTTGATTCTTTTTTGTGAATTTGATTCATTAAAATTGCTTTTAACGTTTTCTTGATTTTTTTATTTCCTACCTTTCTTAATTTGCCATTCTAATTTCTTTCATATTACCATAAATGGTCTTTATGATAAATTTCTAAAGTCAAATATAGGAGGCTGTTATATATCTATCACTTAATTTTTAAAAAAATTGAAAAAAGGAAGTGATGCCCTAATTTTGTCCAGGAGTTTATATATATTAATACTATTCCCTTCCCTCTCTCACAATATCTTACCTTATAACTAATAATTTTCTATAGCTTGGCTGCTTGTCCGAGGTAGTAGTCCCTCTTGAGGTGTCTTTACACCTTACGAACTTTACCTTCGAACACCACCCTCGAACAACCTTCGTGAAGCCTTCACGTCGACTGTTCGGGTGTTCTAGGTACTTCATCTGTTCGCCTGGGTTCGGGGGAAGCGCTAGTGTCACTTTTGATTTGGGGTTTTCCTAAGTGACAGGAGTTCTTTGTGATACTAGTGTAATTTGTGAAACGTTGTAAATCGTCTCCTATTTTTTTATTTTTCAGATAATATAAAATATATTGATAATGGAGATTTTTTCTTTATCATAAGCTAGTTTTGGGTGCGTCAGCCATATTGGTTCGCTTAACCTCACGTGAAGTATAAATGGCTGTTCGCTTCACGTAGGTACGGCAAGGTTCGAAGGAGAACTTGTTCGAAGGTGAGGTTCGTAAGGTGTAAAGGCACCTTTGGAATACACTTATAAATAATTACAATTATCATCAAATACTATATTTTCATTATGAGAGGTAAGGCTCGCATTAATATTAAAATTACTATAAACCAAATTATTATTTATCCTCAGGAATGAATGATATAGGAGAAGAAAATTAATTTACTATAAAATAATTTATTCATTAATAGTATTGACACTGAAATAGAGTAGCTGTAGTGATCTTGAACTATCTTTAATATTGATACAAAAAAAATTACTTATTTAAGTTTATAATTATTTAAATGTAAGTACTTATTCAAATGATTCTAATAAAAGAAATGTTATATAATTATTAAAGCGCTTTTAGTTAAATTAACTGTGACTATTATAAAATATATTATATTGAGCTCATGAAATAAAAGAAATAAATTGTTCTGCAGAATTATATTTATTGTACTTGCTATTGGCGATGTTTGTGATACTGATGATAGGACCTGGATTCTTCTAGTAGATCATAGATGAAGACTGCCGGTGAGATGTCGAGATGTCAAGTTGAGGTGTTGATGGGTCTGGTATACGAGACAGAATGCCCTTAGTTTCTTTTCCCACTCTCGACCTGTCCTTCCCTTTTTTAGCGACATCTTGTGGCCAAACCCAGCAAATATATCTCCATCTCCCTTAGATGTGATAACTCTAATCTCTCTTCGATACATCCGCTGGAACCTCGGATGTTACTTCTTGGCAGGTGGCTACCGGATTTCTACTAATTCCCTTTGTCTTCCCTTTTTGAATCTTGAGTCATCAGATCCTCACTTATTTATTATATAAAAAAAATATCTCTTAATTTACCTTTTAATAAATTTTAACCGGGCCCTATTTGTTTCACGTATCAATATATATATATATATATATATATTTTCTCTTTATGGTAACCCCATAGAGAGACAATAAGGCATACTACATATACTGTAATTTTGCAGGCGTTTACATTAGAAGTTTGTTAAATTACTACTTAATACGTTATAACAGAATAAAAAGTAGAAAAAATAATTATAATAAAGTATGAGAAAATAAACAAAAATAAAATAGGAAATAAATATCACTTATAAGCACAACAAGTTTTAGGATGCCCTTCTGTTGCTTGTCAGTCGATCAAAATCAATTTCTTTTATAAATTTCAGTAAGTCTGTCTTAAATTCAGTAAAAAGTATATGCTCTGTATCAGGCCAGTTTCCATGTTTGGTCACAACACTTTGTATCTTTGTTTGTCTTACAATCTGCAATCATAAAGTATGTGTCTGAAATTGTGTGTTTGTCCATCTTCATCACATGTGTCCGTTTGTATGATATTGAATCGTTTTAAATAGTATTTAGTGTTTCCGTGTTCAGTTAGGAATTGTGTTACTCTGTGTTCTTTGCTGTGTAGAATTTTATGATTGTTTAGTGTTATTTCTGGGATTTAATTGTGTAGGCTTGGTGATTTCGTAGAAGCTTTCCAGATTGTGTTCCACTTGGCAACTGACTCTTTGGTGATGAGGCCCTTGATATGGGAGATCGGAGCCTTGCTGTAAGAGGGCAACACCAACACCTCGCTACTGGCCGCTTCATTGGCTAACTGGTCAGCTCTTTGGTTGCCCTCGACCCCCGAGTGCCCTTTCACCCATTTTATCTGAACTAATTTATTGTACTCTATCAATTTTAAGATGTTCAGTCTAATTTCTTCAGTCACTGGGTTGTGAATATTTATGTTATTTAGTGAATGAATTACGTTCAGGTTGTCTGTATGTAAAATTATGTGTGAATGGGTTGTAGAAGGAGCTTCAGTAAGGTATTCTAATGCTTTTAAGACGGCTAGTTTTTCGGCTTGGTTGTTTGAACACCACGACGCGAGTTTATACTGCTTTTCCAGTAGGTTATTCTGTTTGTCTAAACCAACCCAAGCACAGCCAACGTTACCTTCCTCCTTGCTACCGTCCGTGTATATGTCTGTGATGTCAGAGTCAAGAAGGTTCGGTACGGATATGTGTGTAAGTACATGTATGTATGATGCAGGGTGAAGCCATTTGCTGTAGTGAATTGGTAGTTCTATTTCGTCATGGGATATGTTTTTGTAGTTAGTATGTAGTTTTTTAATTTTATATAATTCAGACTTCTTGTCAATAATCATATTAATTGGTAGCATCCCAGCAAGAACAACTGCAGCCTCGTATGAGAGCGTACTGAAGCCTTTACACACCTTTATGGCTATAAGACTTTGAAGCCTCTTTAATTTGTCTAAATTCCTTTTTCTTCTAATTGCCTGAACGCAATGTTATACGCCATATAACATCTTTGGAATTAAGGCTGCTTCGTAAATGACCTTCAGTACCTCTGATCCGAGGCCCCACCTGACTCTTGCTGCCATTGCCAGTCTATTAATTGTTTGTAAGGTCTGGTTGTATATATTATCGATATGTCGGTTCCAATTCAGTTTTCTGTCGAACAAAATTCCAAGATATCTAAGAACGTCATGTTGTGTATTGCTCTTTTCCGAGAAAATATTATATACTTTGATTTGTCCGTATTAAATTTAAGTTTGTTACTGTTAGCCCAACGCATAAGTCGTGTTAAGATTGTATTTGTAATATAATCCAGTTCTTCAAACTTATTTCGTTTGACCAAAACTAAAATGCCGTCTGCATAAGCCAAAATTGTGTCATTTGGTAATTCAGTTTCGAAAACAGTATTCACGAGGACATTCCAAAGTAGAGGTGGCAGGCAGGATCCTTGGGGAGTACCTATTGATAATTTTTTGTTGATCGTATGGTAGTTAGTATAAATTGACAATGATCTATTACTTAAGTAATTTTTAATCAGTACAAATTAATTTTGAGGGCATTCGTACTTTTTTAAGTTAGTTAGGATCGCCGGCCACCACGCGGTATCAAATGCTGCCTTTATATCCAAACTTACTACTAGCATATTACTTTTATGATTTATGGCAGAGGTTATGTGCTCAGTCAGTGCGTGTATCGCATCATCCGTACCAGTTTGAGGTCGAAATGCAAATTGTCAATTATTTGTTTCGACAATAGAAAATGCATAAGTCTATTTTTTATAACTTTTTCAAATATTTTTCCAATGACAGGAAGGATATTAATTGGTCTGAGTGAGCTCTGATCGCTTTTAGGGATGAGAACCAGTTTACCTTCTTTCCAGTTTGTTGAAAACTCCTTTCTTTCGAAAAATAATTTATATAGTTGTAACAAAATTTTAGGAAAATATTCGACAACTTTTTTGACTATAGTAGGACTGATTCTATCTATACCGGTAGATTTTTTAGTATCCAGATTTTTAATAATTTGTGCAATTTCCCCATCTTCAGTTGGTACGTCATCAGGTGTTGTAGGAGGTACATTAATATTCGTTCTCATAGTCATGTGTACATGGTTGTCATTATCAAAACTGTCATTCTTAATTAAATCATCCAAAAGTTGCCTTAGCGTATCACTTATGTCTGAAGTGTATTCTCCTTGGTTATTAATTACTGTCTTAAGTAACTGTTGTGTATCGATTGTATCGATTATGAGTGATCAATCAGGTTATGTCTTTGGTCCCGCTCTTTTTGTGATTACCTCCCACATTATGTTATCTTTTCAACCATGTAAAGTGTTTATTGTGTTATTTAATAAATAGTGGTAAAAGACGGTTGTTTTTTTCATGATTATTTACCAATCTAGATATAACAGTAACGTTACGGTTTTCAATTTATTAGAAGCTGATTTGTAAGGCCAATTCCACGTATTAGTATTTTTCGTAAATGCTTTCCAACTTTCAAATTTTGATTTTTTAATAAGTTTTTCATATTTGTGTTTACTATAGATATAGTCCAGTCTTCTTGTTTCTCGTATTGTGTCGTCAGTTTTTGTCTTTTGATAAATTTTTCGCAACTTATTCGTCTGTCTGCTCATTGTTCTCCCATGGCACAGTACGCTGATTCTTTGAATTACTTTTGTTATTGCATGATCTCTTTAAGGACATATTGTATGCCTTCGTTATGGATTTAGTAATCTTTACAGAAATCATGTCAGTGGTGTATTGTGCCATTTCAGCCACAATTCTGTCCTCTATTTCCGTTTGATCAAAAATATCTAACTCGGTGTTTAAAAGGAAATTCTTTCGTAACTGGTATCCTAAATTTACCATGAATCTGTCCCAGTCAGATTTATGAGTAAGATATACAAAATTATTTTGGCGGTCCTTAGGTTGATAATAGTAGCACATGTGTAGTTCGTAAGTTATAATGTTGTATCCGAAAGTTAGTTTCTCTAGAGATGTTCCAATTTCGTATATGATTATTTCTAAATGTTTGTGTATTTAACAGAGTCAAATCGATATTACTGTTTCCCAAAGCACTCTCAAATGTATTTATTTCAGAATTAATATTTCCTATAACTATGTCGTTAGTCATGATAAAGGTATCCAATTCACTGCCCCTGAAATCGGTTTTTTTATCATACCAAAATTTCGATCGTACATTCGAATCAACGCCTATAATCACTTTGCAGTCTGAATATTTATTTAAGATACTAGTTATTTTGTCTAGGTCCATTTTAATATCCTTGTTTCTATCAATATAAGCGCTTTACAATGATGAGTTTGAAGGTCCCTAAAGTAACCTCGACACAAATGAGATCTGCGCCGGAATGTTGGGTTACTTGTCAACTATCAAATTTATTATTCGTTATGACAATACCTGCTCTTGGTTTACTATCATACGTTTGAAACACCTTAAAATTATCATAACTACTATTATCTTGTTATTTCGTGTGTATGGTTCTTGTAGAAGTAGAATGTCAATACATGTTTGACTAGAATAATGTTGTAAAAAGTTTAATGTGTGTTTGGAGTGATGTGTATTAAGCTGTAAAATGTTGATCTGTCTATGTACCATAAAATATTTCATTAAGAGTTGTTTATTTAGTCAGTAAGATTAGGTTAATAGTATTAAGTAAGTTTAGTTGGTAGTACTTAAATAAAGGGATGCTGTAGTCAGTATTTGCAACCAGTTTTTGGACTTCATTTATGTAAGCAGGGCAACCTTTATCAAAAACTGAATGATCAGTTGGTCGTTTTCGGCTATTACTTGTGTGCTTATTATAATTAACACATTTAAAGTGGTCCGTTTTACAGTCTTGGAGAGGATGATTCTCAGCACAATTAGAGCATGTTACTGCCCCACGACAGTCCCCGCTTTTGTGATGAAATTTCAAACATTTTACGCACCTCCTTATCTTGAAGTAGTCCTCGATGTAAACCTTCTGATGGCCCAAACTTATCCCGTTGTAGAGAAGCAGCTCCCTTGTGGCAGCATCTACTTCAACCACGACGTGCCTGGAATTGTTTCGTCTTGTAGTGAGCACAATAATAAGACGAATTTTCTCTTTGTTCAGCGCGATATCATCATTTTGAGCAACAAGGTAATCCACTACATTGTTTAAGGTTACATATTCTTCTACATTTCGTATTACCAGCCGCGGATTTCTTTTGGATAATTTCTGAAATTTAATTTTCGATGAGTTTTTAACAGCTACTTCAATTTTGCTTAATTCTTTTTCTCTCGAAGTGAGTATTAACAGCGCACCAGACTTAGTTTCCGATACTCTTTCAAAACTTATTTTTAATTCTTTAGGGTTTACTAAATTTTTGAATTCTGAAATTGTTTCTTGAGGCGTAACGGTTTCAGGGGATTTAATTATTGCTTTAAATGAAGGTAACTTTTTATTTTTTGATACGGATCTTTTGGTGATTTGGGAAAATGTTATAGGAGCTTGAGTTAGGTTATCAGTCTGTGGTGTTTGTAAACAATTTTCTGTTGCTAAATTACTTACGTAATTTTCCAGCTTAGTGATTGATAAACTAACCTTCGGCCTCAAATCACTTCTTAAAACCTTATAATCCAAAACATCTTTTAAAGTTTGGAGAGCATATTTTAAATCATCTAATCCATCCGCCATCTTGAGTATGATGTAAATATATATATATATATATATATATATATATATATATATATATACATATATGTTGAGGAATGTTGTTGAATGTTGAATGAAGAATTGACCCTAACTTTCAGCTTTAAATATTTAAGCAGGTGGGTTTCAAAAGATAGCAGCACCAAAAAGACATTAGCGCAAAAGCAATAAAAGGAAGAAAGATTATTAGAAGATTAAATTCTGTTTTTTAGGGCAAAATCGTTAATCTCCAAACAAAAAAGAGAATCTTCCATTTATTTGTTGAGAGTTCAATGCTGTATGCCTCGGAAACCTGCACTATCTCAACCGGCTCAGCAAGAAAACCTATCTCCATGGAAAGGGATATCTTAAGGCGTAGCTGCAGAATATCCAGATTGCAGATCACAAATAACTTCACCAGGGAAAAAGTTGAAGAACCCACCGACACTCCATCAAGACAAGAAAACTGGGCTGGTTTGGTCACGTCATGAGTATGGCAGATGACCGATGGCCCAAAAGGATGTTGAAGCATGTACCTTTAGGAAGAACGAAAGAGGTCAATGGCAGCAAGGTTTATTAGGCAAGGACATATGACCTTGATTGTAATAAAGTCGTTTGTATATAAATATATATATATATATATATATATATATATATATATATATATACACATATACAGATATATATAAATGTTTATATATATATATATATATATATATATATATATATATATATATAAACTAAACAGCAAAAAAACCGGCGTACCCAACATTTTTCGATAAATATGTATTTAAAGTACGATCTAAGCGTGTCGTTTGTTTTTTTCTGGTTAGATAACGGCTAGAAAGGCTTTCATATCAATAATCCCGAACAAAGTCCTTTAATGCCCTAGAAATAATAATGATTTCCCCATTAGTTCACCTGCAGTTATTGTGTAGTTACCTTTCATTTTTGAAATCAAGTTCTTTCTCGCACGTTTTTTTTTTTAAAGTCGTTTGTTTTTCTTCTTCTAATCCTGTTTGCTGTTCAGAATATTTTTACCCACCGAAACGGTAGCAAAAATCATCGCGTTGGTAGATAATGGGAGTATCCAGTGTTATGTGGCTAGGTCCTTAGTGCTACCAGAAACCAACGTTCGCAGGGAAGTCCAGAGGTACAGGGAGACTGGTAACATGACCAGGAGGTCGGCCCAGAACGACAGTTCCCGCTGACGATAGATTTATTGTGATGCAGACGTTAGAAAATCACTTTCAGACAGCCATGGAGACCAATCAAAGGCTTCGAATTGCCCGAAATGTGAATATCAGTGTGGATACGGTACGAAGGCAGCTTCACGAAGTTCACCTTCAATAAACGGCCCCAGCTACAGGAGCTCAGCTTACCCCAGCACATCGGCTATCTCGCCCCGACCTTAATCCCATCGAACACCTCTGGGATGAGGTAGGGAGGCCCATCCGAAGGCGACTCGATCTTCCAATGGACCTTTAACACATCAGAACCGCGTTAGTACGGCATCGTACAGGAAAGAGTTGCCAGCTTAATCAGCAACAAGCCGGGGAGATTCCATGCTGTCATACAAGGAAGGGGAGGAATCACCCGTTATTAGAAAAAAATAATAATAACAATAACAAACAATTTAATGAAGAAAAATTGCCGAAGAATATTTTGTTCATTTATACGAGTTTGAAGTTTTTTTTAAATAAAATTGTTTTTCTTTCCAGATATTTCTTGTGTTTCAATCTGTTATTTCATATGATGTATACTGTACTTGGCAAATACAGAAAAAATTAAATGATTTGCACTCGGAAGAAAAAAACGACGAAATTCCAGGTGCGCCGGTTTTTTTGATGTTTAGTTTATATATATATATATATATATTTTTTTTTTTTTATTTTTTTTTTTATATACAAACGACTTTATTACAACCAAGGTCATATGTCTTTGCCTAATAAACCTTGCTGCCATTGACCTCTCTTCGTTCTTCCTAATGGTACATGCTTCAGCATCCTTTTGGGCCATCGGTCATCTGCCATACTCATGACGTGACCAAACCAGCCCAGTTTTCTTGTCTTGATGGAATGTCGGTGGGTTCTTCAACTTTTTCCCTGGTGAAGTTATTTGTGATCTGCAATCTGGATATTCTGCAGCTAGGCCTTAAGATATCCATGGAGATAGGTTTTCTTGCTGAGTCGGTTGAGATAGTGCAGGTTTCCGAGGCATTGAACTCTCAACAAATAAATGGAATATTCTCTTCTCTCGCCGGTTTTTTTGCTGTTTAGTTTATATATATATTTAACATTTTTGTTTTAATGTTAAGATAAATCAGTACCTAACTCTGCACCTACGATTGCTTTTATAACTGTGGAATATCTTCGTATTCCTCTGTCATAGATAATGTAATCTATTATGCTTTTGGCTTCCCTTCCATCTGCCTCAAAAGTAATTTTATGAATTAGTTTATGTCTAAAAAGGGAATTCCCAATAAGCATATCATTCTCTATACAGAACTCTATCAATCTATGACCATTATCATTTTTAACTGTTTTTACACCCGGAAGACATCATACGACTGCTAATATCATATACTATTATCGTTTATTTAAACCATCAATATTTTTTTCTTAATAATATCCAATCACTATCAAACATATAGTATTAAGGATGATATAATAGTTTCCAATATTATTTCTAAATTACATAAATGTTATTGAATCATATATGTATCATGTTTTTTCATTTGTATAAATGATATTCCAAGTGTAATGCATCAGTCTCAGTATCATTTATATGCAGATGACTTTCAAATCTACACATCCTTTTACTCTTCAAAATTGCAAGAGGTGACTCCAAAACTTCAAGATGACATTCATAGTATTAATTGATGGGTGACATAAAATAAACTACGCCTAAATCCAATGAAAACCAAGGCAAACCTTATTGGTCCAAAACCATTCCTTAATGCCCTTCCCCTCTATCCACTACTGCACATTAACAGCACTCCAATCCAGTTCCAAGTATTCTTCAAAAACTCAGAGTCACCTTTGAACTACACCTAACTTGGTTTTTAAGATTCTATGACTCTTTCCTCCTAGTTCCCCTCATCTCCTAGTTTCCTCTCTTATCCTCCCACACTTTGATTATGGATGCTTGGTGTATGGAGGGCTTTCTGGGGAACTAGAGATGAGATTAAAAAGATTAATGGACCATTTTATAAGATTTGTTTCAGGTCTTCCCTCACACTCACATCTCTCACAGGTATTCTGAGCTATGCTTTCTTTTCACTGATATCTTTACCTAACTCCATTAGTCGAGCTTTCTCCTTGGCCTAATTTAAACACCTTTTATTTCTACACCTCCTGGATAATAAACCTTCCTTACTTCTTCTTCTTTTGCCACCTCCTTGGTGCAAACTGGGCTTAGGCTATCACCTTGTTTAACTCCTTTATAAAACCTAAATGGCAGCTATTCGGATCCATTAAGCCGCACTATTCCCTTGGGATCCTGGTATACTGATTGCGCTAATGAGATTGGATGGCACCCGTTTTTTGTGTAGTGCATTCCAAATCTCTTTTGGAATTTTGAAGAGGGATGGAATCAAAGGCCGCCTTCAAGTCCAGGAATGCTAAAAATAGCATTCTTCCTCTGTCCCAAGCTTTCTCAACAACCATTCTTAGCGAGAAAATATGATCTTGGGTCTCGTTTCTTAATTTAACGTATTCTTCCCAACAAGCTTGGGATTTATTCCGCCTGTATTGGCTCCATGCTTCTTTCATATCTTTAACTGCTTTTTGCACCTGGTCATTCCACCATCTAGTACTTTTGGTCTGAGGCCTAATTTTCTTAGTACCACATGCCTCTGTTGCACTAGATAAGATGACTCTTTTAATATGAAGCCATAAGTCATCGAGATCCATGTCATAGCTGACTTCTTGTATGTTGGTAAGCAGCACCTCTCTATACCTTTTAATCACTTCAGGATCTCTAAATTATTCAGCCGCAATTCGTTCATACGTTTTGGATTGTTTCTTCCGTGGCTTAATTTTGGTATCTGCAACAACCAGGCGGTGATCAGTGCCTAACTCTGCACCTACGATCGCTTTTATATCTGTGGAATACCTTTGTATTCCTCTGTCATAGATAATGTAATCTATTATGCTTTTGGCTTCCCTTCCATCCGCCTCAAAAGTAATTTTATGAATTAGCTTATGTCTAAAAAGGGAATTCCCAATAAGCATATCATTCTCTATAGAGAACTCTATCAATCTATGACCATTATCATTTTTAACTTCCTCACCGCCCCATAGACCCATTACTCCATGAGAGTTAATGCTGTCCTGGCCTGTCCTTGCATTCAAATCTCCACAGATAACAACCATTCTGTTTTCAACTCGGGCTTTCTCTACAGATCTCTGCAGGTCTTCATAAAAGTTTTCCTTGTCAGCAATCGGTTAGTCTTCTGTGGGAGCATAAACCTGGATGATTGATGTTTTACCAATAGCGAGTTGGATGTTAGCTATTATGATGCGTGGTGACACAGCTTCCCAGTGTCTATCCTGTCAAATAGTTCATCCTTCAGAGCCAACGCCACTCCACCTTTGGCCCTCTCTCCCCTATTCACTCCAGAATACATCATCGTGAATCCACTAACCAGCCTGGTGATGCCACTTTCCTTCTTCTTTGTTTCGCTGAGGCCTATAATATCTACTTTATACTTTTTCATTTCACCAACAAGTTCGATCTCTTTACCAGAAAGGGTCTTAATGCTCCATATACTCGTACCTAATCGAATGTCCTTATCCATGCCGTCTCTGTTACCAGTAGACTGTCCAGTTCCGAGGCTATTTAATTCTTTAATAAGTCTTTGAATCGGTTATACTTTGGGTGGGTGATTGGCCCAAGCCCCAAAGACCCCATTGCCTTGGGACAGCAGGGTCCTCTTTATATCGGGAATAGGGAACCCTAGATAGATCGCCTTCTCCACGGCTTGGAGCTCCACCTGCCCCTTCGCAGTAGAACAGCCATTCTACTGGTCTCCAGTTCCGCCTGATGGTGTCTAGTCATGGACCCATCCGACTCTTACTGTCTTCGGCTCCATGCTAGTACTGGTGTTACTGCTGCCTCACACCAGGGATATTTATCGACTTCCCAGTCTAGATCCGCCATGTTCTGTCAAAAGCAGGGCCATGTGGTTCTTCTCACATCTCCACAGGGGATGTGGTTCTTCACCACGCACGGACGGTATTGAGAACTAGCTTCATACAGATCTCCACCAAGGCTTCACAGATCTCTCAGCTGGCGCCCCAGGTGATTGGGGGAGAACTTTCTTACAAATGTATTAATCCTTAATATTTAGGTTTGTGCATATACATTTAAGTATTATTCCTTTTTTTCTTATTTTCTCAAAATTAATATTTTCATTTTAATGTAATTTTCTGCAACTATTGATAAAATATTTCTCGTTTAGTTTTAAAATTTCATTAATGTAGCCAGACAAATGTGGCTTTCATTTATTGGACTTCTTTAATAACCAAAAGTCCTAGAATAAATTTATATTTTTGATGATGACGGAAGATAGTTGACCGTAGAAATAATGAAGAGGAATTGGTTGGGGGTGCGGCCAAAATAATAAGCACAAATATGTGATATTTACATATTTCATTGTAGCCTAAGTTTCGACCCAAATTTTAGGTCATCATCAGGGCTTTCCTCACTGCTGGTAGAATGCCGAGTGTAGTGTAGTGGTAGAAAGCCTGACTGAATTCTACTGACGGTAGAATGAATCCATGACCAAGAAGAAGAAAGAGAATAAATCATTGGACCAAAAAGCATTACAAGTAGCTTTTGGGTTAACCTAAAAATGTAACACGTTTTCGTTACTGAAGGCCAATATAAGTAATTACATTTATCCCCAACAGTAGGAACCTTCACTATTGCACGCGTATTTTTAAAATAGAAAAATCTAAATAAGGTTTGAAAACTTCTTTATTTGATTTGAAACAATTCCAATTCATTTTTAAAAATTAGACCTGGAAGTGATATTTTTGGTTTAAAAAGTTCTTTGCTTGATTCAGAGCAATCCCAATTTGTTTTGGAAAATTCTAAATTAGACATGGAAATGATTATATATATATATATTCCTCCAATTCCTCCTCCAACGATGTTTTTAAAGTATTTATAAAACTTACCAATTTATGTCACAGTTACATTGTAAGTAGTTGCCCCCTTTCGGATTTTTGGGGAGGACGCGCGTCACCCTTAGTGCCACATACATAGTTGGGTACAGAGTTGGGCAAAATGTAGTTACAACTAGTAACTTCTAACTACAACTACTTTGGTTTGATTGTAGTTACAATTACTAACTACAGTTTGTAGTTAGTAGTTAACAGCTGGCAACTACTTTTTTAAACTAGTAGTTAGTAGTTAAATTTTTCCAACTACCAACTACAAGTTAGAAAAAGTAGTTAGAATATGTTAACTACTAACTACAAACTGTAGTTGGTAATTACAATTATTTAACTACTAACTACTATCCAAATATGATGACTATCCAAATATTATTAACTTCGGAATATTAGTGAGCCTGCTTTGTTGAAGTACTGCAATCTATTTGGAAAAGGGAGAGCGCACAGTGGGGAAAACAGCCAATCTAGGAGTGCAAAAGTCTTTTCGCCTACAAAACTCTTGCGACTTATAGATATGATCTGAAAATGTATTAAAATATATAATATGAAAGGATTAAAATTTCAAATAGAAATTTTCACTAGTCGAATTATTATTTGTTGTCAATGATCCTAAATTATTGTTTTATTTTCAATTCCAACCTTTTGTAACATCGTTTATATTTAATTCTTTGCTTCAAATAAAAATAGTCGATTAAATTATGAAATATTTTATTAATTATTATTAAAATAAATCTTGTTTCTGGACAATTTTCTAAATTTATTTTTCTTTAATTTTGTTATATTCTAAACGTCTTGATTGCCCAATATCAACAAAACAGTAAATCATTTTTCACCAAACAATGTAAACTAAATTGTCCAATTTTTCTATCTGGTTTCTTGGGCTTGATACCAGACATTACTGGCCGGTTTCACGTAAAATATAAATTTCCATTCTTCTTTATCTTTACAACAGAATAGAGCAAGGAAAACTAAATAAAACTGAAAATTAATACATTTATTTTATAAACAAGTAATAAAAAAAGTGTTTGCTGTAATAAAAAACGCAAGTAAAAGAAAAAAAAGGTTCTGAAAACGATTTATTTTAAAATTGTATCATATTTCATCAATAAATATCATCTAATAAATCATCATCTTCTTCGTCTTCGTCTGGTTCTTCTAAAGTGAGTGACTTTATGTCACTTTCGAAAACTGATTTTCGATTCGATGCTGATCGTACATTTCTCTCTGACATAGACGAAATAAGAGGGTCCGACGAAAACATCAAAGTGTGAAACAAGTCCGTCATGGTACCTAAACGAGAATTCTTCCTTGTATTATTCTCCCTGTATCGCCGTACATCCTTATTACGGGACTCGAGAGCTTCCTCCGAGAGCATCCCGATCGGAAGGACAGCTGCCTTTATGACTTCCGCACCATGTATCAAAATCCTATGCACACTGGCGGGCATGTAGTACCATGGATATAGATTTATATATAATTTTGCAGTTTCATATGAATATACTTGAAATTTGTTAGCGTCTATTTTATACCCACTCGACATTGTGTTTAAGATCACACCGAATCTTTTCACCAATTCTTCATTCACGCCTGTTATTTGTGAAACTCGGTCATAATTCGCAAAAAATCTTCTGGCTGTGTTGCCATCATTAGTTGTTCCAAAACTTGGCTTCGGTATATCTACCAATAACCCCAATTGTCTTTTCAATTCATTTTGAATGAATATTTTTCGGTCTTGAAATTTTTTTTTGTCATCCTCTCGAATTTGCCATTCACCAATTCTCAATATGCAATATACATTCGAGACAACGAATATAGCAATGTAATGTCGATAAGCCATATTTCATGTTATTAAAATCTTTTCTTCTTTTCTCGATAATGTCCAAATCATTCATTATTTTTGGAGTTGTACCACAAATAGCACATGATTGGTTAGATGTCTCTGTGACTGCACCGAATGTCTTCCCATCGATCATGGTGAGATGAAATTCGAAATCAATAATTATCTCTTCTCCAAAAATTTTAACTTTAGTACGTTCTAAGTTAATGATCTCTTCTTCGATATTTTTTACTTCTTCTTTTATGAGATTTTGAGACTCCTTTTTAAACATAATCTTTATAGGGCGACAGAACCTTGTAGACGAGGGTCTTGGATTGAGCCAGATGACTTGCTCGGTATCTTTCGCTTTAATTTGTAAGGGAACGAAGCAGACTATAAACAAAAATTCATCTGATTCGTCGTCCCTATCAAATTTCTGCTTATAAGCTGAGTGGTCAGAACTTCCATCACATCCCCATTTAATGGTGAGAGTTATTCCGGCTTTCATTCCTTGTACGATATCAGGAGATAAGTTTTCCATAATAGCAGAGATAAGCCTATTGGCGGTATGATCGGCTAGTGCTTGCAGGGACACCTTCGCTGACGTTTCAGTTATTTCAATTGTGCGAGGGTAACAAGCTTTTTTGGCGAGTGCCACTTTTTTGCAACACATCTTTTAGCTCCTTGCTGCATCAAGGTATAGGTATATTTTGAAAAACGCCCGTCAATAAACAACGCTAACGCCTCTTTCGGGGTATAGGGTATTGGTTGGGGTCGACTCTCTTCCCTACACGGTAATTTTGGGGAAGAAATGCTTCTTACTAACTCGCCAGCACGTTTTCTTCCGGCTAGGTTTAAACTGCAACTTGCAGCGAATGTAAGTTCTTCCATCGACGCAACTTCCAAAAGAGGTTTTATTACTCGTCGTTTTGACCATTCAGACAAATCTTCAAAAGGCTTAGGTGGTCGACCTATGCAGGTCGATGTTGAGGGAGCGTCAAGCGCTTGGGAGCTAAAATGACAACTCAATTCTATGCTTTCATCTCCACTGTTAAAAACCTTTCGACAAGACGGTGGTGCTTTGCCCATTTACTGGCGAGTTTGCTCGTAAAATTATTAATTTTTTTTATCGAGTCTTCCGAAAGAGTTTTCGATTCGTCTTCTAGTGAGTTACGAATAAAATCTAGAACGCTTGTGTTCTTCTCCGATAAACATTTTTGGCTCCGCCATACTTTAAAAAGTTCTTTTTTCAAAAATGTAAATTTTTCTGAAACAAAAAAAAATTCAAAAATTCATTTAAAAAAAAGTTGCAAATAGTTGCACGGGATTCTTGAAAAAAATCGTTTAATAGTTCAATTAGAAGGTACTATTTTTGGAATCAACGCGAATATCAGAGCGTACGATAAAAAAAAAAGCCTTATTTTTTAAATATTACAAAAGCCACATTTTCAAAAAAAATTTCAACATTTATATTGTTCTTCTTACCTTCCATTGTAACTGAAGTTTCGTATTATACACTCCAAATAAAATTTTCTTGTACAACTTCTCCCAACAGTGCTTAGAATGAAACTGAGATATTTTGAATAAAAATTGTATTATTGAACTTACCTTGAAATAAAGGATTATTATTAGGTCGGAGCTCTTGTTTTGTTTTCACTAGACACTTGTGTTTACATATCTAATCTTATTAGGCTTGATATCGCAACTTCAATTTTGGACTTTTGCACTCCTAGATCGGCTGTTTTCCCCACTGTGCGGCGAGAGAACTTCATAAAAAGATGTATACATAGCATTTCCAAGTCAAAAGCAACCTTTTTTATTTCAAATTCAACCTTGTCCAAGTCAAATTCAACCACTCCTTCATGCTTGCCCGGACTACCCCATTACCTAAGTATATTATATCATGACCAGGTATCCATTAGCATTAATATTTATTTTAAAGTTTTAATGAAGGGGGGGGCTATTTAATATTGAAAATAGTAACATTTTCGGATTTTTATCCAACGGGGGTCCATTACTAAGTTATCGGGGATGTTGTTTTTGAAAAAATATTCATTTTGTATTGTAGGGGTGAGGGGGGGGGGGGGGGGTTCGCACTAAAAAATAGTTTGAATTTCGTTTTTCTTTCACTCGGGGATCCAATATTATGTTATCAAGGACGGGGTTTTTGAAAAGAATATTCATTTATAATATTTTAGTGGTGGGTGGGGGGCGCATTGGGAAATAGTTAGATTTCCCGATTTCTTTCACACGGGGGTCCAATATTATGTTATCGGGGACGTTGCTTATGAAAATATTATTCTTTTTGTATTTTAGTGGCGGGGGGGGGGGGGGGGGGAGGGCGCCTATTATCAATAAGGAATACTTTTTCGGATTTTTTTTTTCACATCAGGGTCTAATATAATGTTATCTAGGACAGTTTATACGAAATTAATATTCATTTTGGATGTGATCTTATGTTATCATTTAATGTTTAAAATGGTAAATGAAAAATAAACCCTGGTAATATTTAAATAATATTATTTTAGCAAACAATTATAGGATGGCCGAGTGGGCAAACGCGTTAGACAATACGCGTTGCCCACGGTAACGTATGATTGATAACCCAAAGATAGCGATCGGAGCAGGAAACATTTAATAATACTCAGCATCAATCCCCCATCCACTCCCCTGGCCCGGGAAACCCCGTATAGCCTAAAAAAAAGGCGAGGAAAGGGAGGAACAAAAAACAAAATGATAAGACCCCATAATTAAAGATAAACACTCATACAAAATATAAAAAAGAAACATAAAAAGTATGAATAGATCACTTTCAAAATAAATATTATTTTCGTATAAACTGTCCTAGATAGCATTATATTAGACCCTGACGTGAAAAAAATCCGAACAGGTAATCATTATCAATATTAGTGCGCCCCCCCCCCCCCCGCCACTAAAATACGATACGAAAATTTGTTTTAAAGAACACCGTTCCCGATAAAATAAAATTGGACCCCTATGTAAAAGAAAAACGATAATCTAACTTTCCTTTTTCTTCTTCTTCTTTCTTCTTTTTTTTTCCATTTTCTAATTTCTTTGGATGTTCTATATTTTCCATTATGTGTAATTTTTTAGGAAATTTATACATCCAACTTCTATTTATTCAAATTGTCCTCTTTATTTTTTTTTTTTTTTATACATGTACAATGTTTCGGACTTGTTTGCCCATTTTCAAGTACATATCTAAAACATTATTCATTCCATTTAAAACACAATATATAAAAATTATATTACACTTTAAAACAATTCAACCCCATAAAAAACTTTTTATTTTTAAATTTAATCTTAAAACATCTTTCATTTAGTGTTAAAAACATTCTAAAAATATTTTATAAAAATTAGCCAATATCATAAACAAGAGACATAAAATGGACAAAATCAATAAAATAGCAGAAATAAATAATCCAATAAAATCTAATACAGTTAATAACAATAAAGTAACAAAAGTTATGAATGCAACAAAAGAAAAAACAAAAAACAAAATAACAGATTTTTTCGAACCATCTAATAAAGAAAAAAACAATAATGAAGAGATTAGAGGAAAAAATGAAAAAAATAAACAAAAAAATTACAATTATCAAAAATTAAAATATATTCCTAGACTAACAAATAAGATAAAACGGATTTTTAAAAAGTAGGAACATGATAATCTCAAATTAGGATTGTACAATAATAACAAAATAGAAAAATATTTAACTAATAAAAAAGATAAAATAAAAAATTCAAATAACCTCAATATAGTTTATAAAATAAACTGTAAGAACTGTAAAGATAAATATTATATTGGTGAAACATCACAAAATTTAAAAACAAGAATATCACAACATAAAAATAGCACCAGCAACCCAAAAAACATAAATAAATCAGCTTTAGCTAAACATGCCATAACACAAAGCCATGAATTTGATTTTGATGATGCAAAAGTCATAGATAGAGAACAGAATAATAAAATAAGAAAATTAAAGGAAGCAATCCATATAACCAAAAACTTAATAAACACAGTGAATTATAAAAGCGATATAGGGGGAATAGGAACCCATTATGCTGAAATTATTAATAAAATTAAAATATAAAAGAGTGGGGATAAAATATATGGGTTTTGGTGATGAGGAGAGGTAGGGAAGAGTGAGGACCAATCAACAAGAGAGCGATGAGCGGGTGAATGGTGAGGAGATAGTTTCAAAAGTAATGACGATACATTTCAAAGAATTGTTAATATTATAGGAAGTTTGAGGTATGTCCATTTTATGTCTCTTGTTTATGATATTGGCTAATTTTTATAAAATATTTTTAGAATGTTTTTAACACTAAATGAAAGTTGTTTAAAGAATAAATTTAAAAATAAAAAGTTTTGTATGTGGTTGAATAGTTTTCAAGTGTAATATAATTTTTATATATTGTGTTTTAAATGGAATGAAAAATGTTTTAGATATGTACTTGAAAATGGACAAACAAGTACGAAAAGTTGTATACGTATAAAGAAAAATAAAGACGACAATTTCAATAAATAGAAGTTGGATGTATAAATTTCCTGTATTTTATATTTTAAAAAGCAACGTCCCCGGTAACATAATATTGGACCCCCGTGTGAATGAAATCGGAAAATCTAACTATTTCCCAATGCGCCCCCCCCCCCCCACCGCTAAAATACTATAGATGAATATTCTTTTCAAAAACACCGCCCCCGATAACATAAAATTGGACCCCCGTGTGAAAGAAATCGGAAGATCTAACTATTTTCCAATGCACCCCCACCCCCCACTAAAATACAAAATGAATATTTCTTTTTCAAAAAAACCGGCCCCAATAACATAATATTGCACCCCCATGTGAACGAAATCGAAATTTAAACTATTTTCTAGTGCGCTTGTTCCAACAAGCAGTCCTGGACTGGCTGTCATGCCCCCCCCCCCCCCCTCAATCCTTCGATTCTATGTTTATTTGGTTGGTTACGGAACAAGAGCCCATCGAAGGAGAAAACCAAACAATTAAATTGTAAATAAAAAGAAATGAGAGCATGAAAATTAGTTCAGGACTGGTTTTTAGAACAATCCTTCCAAAAGTCGTTAAAAAGTCTACCATTGCAGTTAATAACTTTTTAACTACCAACTAGTAGTTGGTAGTTAAACATTTTAACTACTTCTTCTAACTAGTAGTTAGTAGTTAAAAATTCTAACTACTTTTACTGTAGTTGAAAAAAGTAGTTGTACATTTTTAACTACCAACTACTAGTTAGTAGTTGCTCCGTGCAACTACTTAAATAGTAGTTAGTAGTTAAAAATGTAGTTAACTACTGGAAATAGTTAACTACTGCCCAACTCTGGTTGGGTATACATAGTTGGGGTTACGATATGAAAATTATGATTTAATTCTATTAAAATCAATGCAATTTAAGATCAAATATTTTTCATAGGTGTTATATTTAAGAATAATTTAATAAGTGTAGTTTACTTAATGACTTTATTTAACAAACTGAATTAATATTTTACTCATGTGATTATGCAACAATGAAATAATTAATATAATATATAACAGTTCCCCCCGGAAAGGAAGGTTTGTTTTCCCAAAATAAGACGGATAAATATTAATTAACCAGATTTGATCAATGTGATTTCCTTGCAATGTATGTATTCAATGTATTTCCTTGCATTCCCTCTTCCATCTAACTTAAGGATGTAGTGCACTCTACCTTGTTGAGTTAACACGGTCCCTGTTGCCCATTTGGTCTGGCTATTGAACACATGAACTATGACACGATCGATCTCCTTCCTTAAAGAATCGTCGTTGGTTCTTCTCGCCTTTCCTGTCCAATGGGTCTTGTTTCGTTCTCCTTAAGCTGGAGAACCTTGACCTCATCTCAGGACCAAACATTAGGGAAAATTGACTCTTTTTGGTCGTAGTGTGCGGAGTCTGTATGTATTTTAATTTTATTTCTTTTAACCAATCTCGACCTAGTATAGGGGAAACGTTTTCATCGATAACAATTAATTTTCCCTTAAACGAATTATTCTGGTATGTAACGTTTACATGTGCTACACCCGCCTAGTTTCTAGTGTATGTTTTCAACTTCAACCTAGTTTCAGCCAAGTTTTATTTTAGGACAGATTTTCCTAAAATCTAACATTGAAATTGATGAAACCGAAGCTCCCGTATCTAACTCCACAGGATATTTTCTGCCTTCAATTCTAATAGGTAGCATTATTTTTTTTTTCCGCGCATATTTTGTGGTTGCTTAAGACTGTAACAAACTCATTGTCAACTTCATCCTCAGATTGCTCAGAACATGTCTCAAAATGTTTCGTAGCTGCCTGCTCTTTGTTCTTGAGCCTACTTATACATGCCCGAACAATATGTCCCAACTTCCCACAATGGTTGCAGTATTCGTTCTTAAATTTACATTGATTGGCAAGATGTCCTTGATCAGCGCACCTGTAGCACTTTCCTTTAAGTGCTGTAAAAGCAGGATTACCTTCCTTAGGTAATCTCGGCAGCCTCCGAACTTTATTTACCACTAGATCAGATCTCCTGTTTAGGTTACTTTCATCTATAGAGCTTTCCAGCACTTTTGCCTTTTCAATTAATTCCTCATGCGACAAATTTTCTGATTGAAGTAATGCAGCTCTAATACCTGCATCAGAAAGCCCACTAATAAACTGAATGCGCAAAAATAAGTCAGCAACGGACCTGCCGCATTCGCAGTTTATTTAGTAGATATTTAGTACAATTTACATTTAGTAGATATTCTTTTGAGACTTGCATTAAATTCGGTAATGTTTTCTCCTGAATGCTGAACACGTGAATTAAATTTGTATTGTTGCGCCCAGATGCTTGTACGCGATTCAAGATAACATCCGCATAACTGGTTGCAGAAGGTAGTTTTGGAAAACAAAACTCTCGCAGCTTCTCGTAAATTTCCGGAGTTAAACAATTTAAAAACAATGATACTTTCTGCTGATCATTATGAATATTGTTAAGGTATAGAAAGTTTTCAAATCTTTCGGAAAAAATTGTGAAAGTTTCTATTTCCTTATTATACTTTTCAAATTTTATTCCAAATGAATGATTAGCATAATTTATTTTTTCTCCTCATCTGGCTCTATCATAGCCCTAATATTTTTCCTAATTGAATTAATTCTTACGATTAAATTTTTATCCATCTCCTCAACTTCGTATCTGTTATTTAATTTTAATTGTTATCTAATATTAATTGTTCATTAAAATCGTCATCACTCACCACCATCTCAAGCTTAGTTTGAATTTCATCGAATTTTTTCCTTATTTGCTCAATTTTATCGGCATAGTAATTAATGCTTTCAACTATACTTGTAAGTTCTTCATCCTTCAATTGTTTTTCTATTCTATTTTTCGAGTTGTCCTGTACAGACAGATCTTTGTCTGATTAGTTTTTCCCTCGTCGCCATTGTTATATTTAAGACTAATTTAATAAGTGTAGTTTCCTTTATGACTTTATTTAACAAGCTGAATTAATATTTTACTCTTGTGATTATGCAACAATGAATTAATTAATACAATATATAACAATGGGTAATCCTCTGTAGTAATTGTGATTGATTTTATGTTTAGTTTAAGGTAGTTATGAAAAATGTATTTTTACAGTGTTTGTTTTTTTTACAGATAACATTTTACACGAGCTTGGGACAGAAGACTTGGACAGTAAGTAAAATTTATCAGGTTACAGTGCAAGTTGCTACTTAGAAATTTATTAAGGGAATAAATTGTATGTGTAATGACTTTTGGAGTGAACCATAGTTTACAGGGATTTCAATTTCACCTTCAAACAAGAGAAAAAATAAACTCATGTATTTTTAAATAAATAAATATTTTTACAATTCTACTTTCACATTTGCAATTTTTAAGAAGAAGAGAATACTAAGTTTCAGGAGGAGACAAGTGCCATTAGCCCTGAGAAAGATTGGTTATTCCCCTCCTCCTCAATGTTATTTATATCCTGATTCATGGCTTCTAAGTGGGAAGTAGTATTGAGTAATAAAGCATTTTTATATCACTTGCATTTATTAATAGATTTTACTTTTTAATAATAAAAATTGCTTTTTAGATGAATTATAGAACAATATTTTTGATAATATATATATTGTATATACAGGGTGTCCCGAATTTAAATGGCAAAACTTCAGGAACTTATAGGGAATCGAAAAACTAAGACAAAAAGTCCTTTAGAGATTCGCTCGTTTTTGGAGAAAATCGCAAAAAAAGAAACAAAACAAAAATGTAATAGGTAGCGATTATCACCTTTCAAAGTTCGACAGGCTAGGCAGTAGGATATGTAAACACTTAATGTTATCCTTTACATTCTTTTATTTGTTTACATTTTGGCTTCCTTCTAGGATTATAATTCCTAAATCAGTCTTCAGTCAGTTACTCAGATATTTTTGTGTGAATAGCATCAGCCACAATGCCGCGTAACATATTCTAATGTTGAATACGCTGATATGATTTTTGTAAATGGTTTCTGTAACGGTAATGCTTTAGAAGCGGTGCGGGAGTATGCGCGCCGATTTCCAAATAGGAAAGTGCCTAATCGACGAGTCTTTTCGTTAACTTTTAATAGACTACAAGAGACTGGGTCATTCTTAATACGTAATGAAGGCGACCAATTCCAGGCAGCAATAAGAGCAGATTATCGGAGAAGAAATTGTGTCCAACGCCACTTCGATAACAATCCTGAGACTAATATCCGAAGAGCAACTGATGCATTCATGGGCGGATCCAGCCGATCGTAAAGGGGGGCCTGCAGTCCTAACGGGGGGGGGCTGCAGCCGCGGAGCCCTTCATTTGGATGTGCCAATCAGCTTTTTTACCTTTATGTTTCTTTTCCACAACTAAAATTCTACTTGTTCTGCACATTATTTGTTCTTTAATTTGCTTCCTTACATTAATGAAAGTCAAATTCTATCTTTAAATGACGAAAAATTTTCCGAAGGGAGGGGCTGCAACCCCCACAGCCCCCCCCCTGGATCCGCCAATGGATGCATTAGGAATATCGCGGGAAGCAATATGGGGAACTTTGAAAGGTGATAATCGCTACCCATACCATCTTCAAAAAGTTCAGAATTTATTACCTCAAGATTACGTCAAGAGATTGAATTTTAGTAACTGGTTTCTTGAAAAAATTCGCGATGATAATTTATTTCCATTAAAAATTATATGGACCGATGAAGCTACCTTTACAAGAGGAGGAATTGTTAATCAAAGAAATTATCATATATGGGCTCATGAAAATCCCAGAGCTATTAGAGAGAATAGGTTTCAGCATGAAATTGCTATTAACGTTTGGATTGGAATTTGGAACGGATTACTGGTGGGAACATATTTTTTACCTGAAAGATTGAATGGAATCACATTTACACATTTTTTGAGAACGACTTTTCTAATTATTTAGATGACATTCCCTTACAACAGTGGATTGAAATGTGGTTCCAACTCGATGGATGTCCAGCTCATTATAGCAGAGCTGCTCGAGCTTGGCTGGATATAAATTATCCACAACGATGGATTGGACGTGGAGGAGTAGTACCTTGGCCACCCAGATCACCTGATATGACACCCATGGATTTCTTCGTATGGGGAACCTTGAAGCAGGAAGTTTATTCGGTGTCAATCAACTCAAGAGAGCAATTAAGAGACCGAATCATAGATGCAGTGCACCAAATATCATCAGAACAATGTTTAGCTCCAATTTATCAAGTGAGTGCTAGATGTAATGCTTGCATTGGTGCTAGAGGACAAAATTTTGAGCAATATTTACATTAAAAAGAACATAACAAATATAAATGTAAATGAATAAGTATAAAAATGAAAACTTGCTTTGTTTCTTTTTTTGCGATTTTCTCTAAAACTAAGCAAAAACAGCAAATCTCTAAAGGACTTTTTGTCTTAGTTTTTCGGTCCCCTATAAGTTCCTGAAATTTTGCCATTTAAATTCGGGACACCATGTATATATAATGTGAATCACACTCCTCACTATATACCACCACCAATCAGACTTCAAACACCTAAACCAACCTGCTCATATTTCTCAAGCACAAACACATCCTTTCATTATCTTTTTCTCTATATATACCTGAATTGTTTAATGCCTTCCTGGGACTCCCCCCATTGGCCACATGCTTACATTTTAAAACAACATAAAATGTTTTAACTTGCCACCGTTAAACTTACATATATTTTTTCAGTATTATATAAAATTAATGCAAATGTGTATATACATACAACATATATATATATATATATATATATATATATATATATATATATATATATATATATATATCAATTTAAATTTAGAATTAACTTTCTTATCTTAAATGATTTGAATTTTCTTAAATTACTGATAAATACTAATTTAAATAAAAAGAGATATGGACGATAATATATAAGTATAAATATGAAGATAGGGTAGGATATAAATATGATGATTCAATTTTATTAAAATCAAAGCTATTTTAAGATAAAATATATTTCAAAGGTAACCTTCTTCTTCCTTTTAATTTTATATATATATATATATATATATATATATATATATATATATATATACATATATATATATATATAAAGAAAAAGAAAGGTTTTTTCTATATGATATATATTTTGAATTTTATAGGGCTATGTAAATTATTTAATCTAAGCTTTTCCGGATTTCTTCAATAGCATTTTCATCTTAGTTACTTCTTCGGATTTCTACAATATGACATATTATTTTAAAGTCAAGAATCTACTGATTATTGACATTGTATTGGTAGACATCATTCTGTCATATTCTATTTCTATTTGTTTCTTTCTTACATGATAAACGATTTTTCGTTCGAATTTTTCTTTGAATCTTGATTAATCAGAGATTCAATTTTTAAAAATATGATGAATTATAAGATTTTGCTAACTATATCGTATTTTATTATGCTTTCGTATTTTCTTAAGAGGGATTTCTCTAACTTTCTTATCCATCTATATAGAAAAAAGTTAAATTGAATTAATTAACTATTTGGGAACCAACTACTGCCAAAATAAAAAGTGGATATTTTTTTCTAAACACTGTACTCGTAAATATGATATTAGACCCTCTAGTCACAGAAAACAAAAGAAATTAACGTTTTCAATATTAATTGCCCCACATGACCAGAATTCAAAATACTTATTAAAAAAAAAACAAACACTCTCCTTGATAACATAATATTAGACCCCTATATGAAAGAAATCCAAAAAGGTTACCATTTTCAATATTGTAGCCATGGGCGTACCCAGCGGGGGGCAGCTGCCCCCCCCCCATGGAAGGCTGGATCTAATAATTTTTTGAGCTTTTAAGGCGGGAAGCAGTAATAGAATAATTTTTTTCAAGCAAATAATTGTAATAACTTAGTTGATAAAGCGCTGCTATAATTATACATTATTTTGGTTTCATTCACCTTTTCCGCGGTAAGATGTTACAACTTAAAACACCATAGCTTGCCCCCCTCCTAGTTTTGATCCTGGGTACGCCCTAGATTGTAGCATTCCAGCAGTTTGTCACTGTCCTTAAACCCGAGAGAGCTGCTGACGCCATCGGTGGAAAGGACACTGCCAGATTGGTCCCAATGGATTGGTTATGGAACTATGGGCTGTCTGCCACTGCACCATGGCTTGCAGAAACGTGATGTTTGGGCTACCCCCTCCAGGCTGTAAAAAAATAAATATATAAATAAAAAATATATATATAAAAAAATAAAAAAAAATTATAAGAAGTTTAAAATATTAACCCATTTTGCCCAAAGAGTAGAATAAACGGAATTCCATATCAAATCAACCAGTAAAAACATTATTTTTAATCTAAAGGCTTTCAAACTGTATTATATTTAATAAATTCATTCACGACACAACAGACGCTTGAAGAGGTCGTTGGCCAGCTCAACTGCTTTTCCCCAGTCTTCCCTGTCGTTAGCTATAAATATTACCAGTTGATATTTTACTCATTACCCAGGTTTTGGATGTGTATGTTAAGATGGGTCGGACGTGTGTTTTGTAGATCCTGAGCTTAGTTGTGTGACTGAACAGTCTACTACCAAAGAGTTTAGATAGACTGAAATAAGCTCAGTTAGCTGCCATTATTCGGTACTTTATTACTTCTCCCTCGTCCAAGGTGTCATTGACTGCTGATCCCAAGTACTTAAAGCTTTTAACCCTCTTAAATCTGAAGTTCCCAACTATGTTATGACTCTGCAGATGAGGTGGGTTCTTCTTCCTCAATATAAGTATCTTGGTCTTGTCCTCGTTGATTTGGAGATCCATTCTTCTTCCTTCCTTCTTTATTTAATAAATAGGTTCTCATTATCAGCGTTTATAAATTTATATTTGAGTTATAAATATTTGTAATTTATAATAAATATGTAAATGCAGGTAGTTCAAAAACTACTTTTCCTACACAGATGAAACATACCATTTTAAAAAAATTGTGAGGGCTTTAATTTGATCTGTTACTCGTTTTGACAAGTTTTTTCCAATCATTTTTCGATTTTTAAAAAAATAAATAACAAATGGGTATAAAATGATAAAAATTCACATTTGTTATTTTATAAGCCAGTAATATCTTATATTAAAAAAAATTGGAAAGACTTGAAGACCTAAGATTTTTACCATTGGTTGATTTGATATGGAATAATCCAGTAGTTTGTTTTTTCAGCCCCAACCATTTCTAATATAATTCAACAGTTTTAGAAGTTTATTTTAAATTATATTATTCAAAATAAATATTTCATAAAATAAACTCATTTAATTGTCTGAATTGAGATTAAAAACATAAAAAAGCAGCAAGCTATGTTTTCATTTAACATAACAACATAAGGTAAAACCAGCTTCTTTCTACAGTTTTCCATTGCTTCCATACCTTCCCCTCTGGTTCTGGCAATGTGTTCCATCACATTAAAAACATTCTTTCTCTCTTATTTCAAATCATCCTTCTGAATATAAATTCAAGACTTAATAAATTAATACTTTTTCTTTCAGGCCAAGAGCTGATTAATCTCATTGACCACGACTACATAAATAGTGAGTATAATTGTGCTATTGCTTTAAATAAAAGATAAATTAATGTCTTGGTTAAAATATCCATATACTTTGAGTAATTTGATTATTACTAAATCATGTAATATGTCTATGTTTTTTTTCCCAAATTATATATATACCTATAACCTATAATGCTATCAGTGTAAAGACACTTAGAGTTAACCCATTGGGTTGATTTAAAATTTTAAATACTTTTAATAATAGGTATAAAAAATAATGCATTTTGTATATCATATTTAATATTCTGTTTATATTTATTTAATATTAGTCATATTTTTTATTTTATTTCCTTTTTTATCTTCTTTATATATTGTGACAAATGTTTCACAATATCCCAGCATATGAAACACACATACGATTGTTTTATACTCCTTTAATCAAACAACTCTTCTCTTTTAAATGTGAATTTGTTGATTTTTAATAGATGAGTACTATCATGTACTCCTTTGAAATTTTCACTTGTATTGTTTACAAATTTTAATAATAAATTTAATATGTTTTCCAGATGACAATTTACCAACTCTGATGGATCATGATTTTAATATTAATAGTAAGTTTACTAATTAATCAAGTTTTAATTGTAAAATTAATTTTTTTATGAATATGTTAATCTGAATATGAAAAGAGACCAATATCAGACCCTTTAAGTGCTTATAACTTATCGAGAAATATAATAGCTACCATAAATCTGTATAAGGAATATGGTATATGGTAAAACACAAACACACTCACATTTATATAAAATACATACATATAATGCAATAATTCTTAACAATTAGAAAATATTTATATACTTAACAGATTTCAGTTGTATCCCCTTAAAAGGGTTTTATAAAAAAAGTTATTCATTTCACTATATCTTTTAAATTTAAAATCTTTTTTTTTTTTTATTTATTAATGGAAATTTACAACTGTATTTACATATAATACATCCAAAAATGAGATCACAATAAAAAAGGAAAATGGCAGGAATAAGCATGAAGAGAAGCTACCCATTGGTTGCTCTCAAAATACACTTAACATAGAAGAAGGTCCCGAGGCCATCTTCTTTATAGACGCCTAGGAGGATTGTCTGGAATAGAGGAGGAAGCGAGGTTGGAAACAAGAAGGTTCGGATGATTTGGGAGTTTATTGTAATAGGATTGGTATCTGGATTGGGCCAAATCGGTGACATATGGAACGATAAGGTCTTTATGGTAAATTTAAAATCTAAATATTTCTCAAGGATGAGTTTCTTTATTATCAGGCACACAAAAAATACTATAACTACTTATAAATAAAAATAAACACATAAGCAAGTTAATATAATATTTTTAATATTACTTGTTACCTACACAGTATTGAATCTTTCCCAGGCTTCCTTTAGATGTTCTTCTTGAGGTCTGATGTTATTACTCAGTAGTAAAAAAAAAAAACTTATAGCAGAAAAATAGTTGGGTGCTTCCAAAATGTGAACCAGTAATCATCAGCAAAAAGTTTCCTTCATCTCTCCTCAAGCATCAAATCCGAAGTACACTTTTTTTTTTTTTTAACTGACCCTTTGTTTTTCACTTATCTTTTATTGCCCCCAAAGGCTTTGTTCCTACAAGTATCTTGTGTTTTTGGCATGATGTAACTTGTGAATTTTAACCAATAATTATTTCACCCAGAACTTAACCTATTTTCATCTTTTTTTTTTTCTCTCTAGAGATAACCTCATGGTTTCCCTGTTACCATAACATTCAAGATGATGTGTGATATGTTAATTCAAAATAAAATCAAACAACAATATATTAATTTTAGATATAGAATGCAAGGCCTCAAAGTCTCGTATTATTTCAATAATGCACTTAATCTGCATGATTAAGTGCATTATTGAAATAATACGAGACTTTGAGGCCTTGCATTCTATATCTATAATTAAATAGTCTCTTCCTAAAAACTTGTTTAATATATTAATTTGTTAAATATATCCATTTTATAAAATATTGTCCAATGTGAATATTACAATTTACACAGTGAAACAGGGTTGTTCAGTGAGTAATGCACTGTGCTCTTATTCCTTAAGGGCCTGATATGGCAGATAATTATTTATTCTTTTCTTGTTTTATGTGATTGGATTGTCCACTGTCCTCTGGATTGGCCCCTATCCAATGACCAGTGTCCAACGGGAGTAGAAGTATTTTTTGAGGTCCCACAAACAGTGCAATGCACAGCTACTCTATGATAGTGATTATCGGGTGTAGAGTGGACAAACTCTCGGAGCATTTTATGAAAAAAGATGAAGATAGGGAGGTTGGCCTTCCTGCAGCCTTCTGGAGGCCCCGTTATCAGACAATAACTGGGGGGGAGTCCATTTTCTGAAAAGGGGCACCTTCGAGAGACATGGCCTGGGCCAGTGTTGTTTGAGCCTAAAATGATTTGTTTTTCTTCAAAAATGAATTTCAAAAAGTATTTGGAAATCATAAAAGAGCTAATATTTGAGAGTGGAAACGAGCTCACCAGAGAACAGTTCATTTTCCAACAAGACAATCCTCCAGTCCACATGTAATGATAATATCATGTTAAGTAATGATAACTTATTTTGAACACAATAATATTTCAGTTTTTCAAGGAATATTCTGTACTGTATAGTGGAACCAATGAAAGAAATGGAAGATATGGAACAGGGTTTATGATTAGTGGTAAAGTTAGAAGAAGTTTGCTACTGTTTGAACCCATAAATGAGAGGATATGCAGGATGAGATTAAAGGGTAAATTCAGAAATATCAGCTTGTTCTCAGTGTATGCACCTACGGAAGACAGTGATGATGAAACAAAGCTCCTGTTTTACCAAGATCTGGAGCGAACATATCATGCAACGCAGAAATATGACATGAAGATTATCCTCGGAGATATGAACGCTCAAATAGGAAAAGAAAGCTTTACACGGACAGTTGCAGGCCACTACTCACTCCATGAAATGACTAATGAAAATGGTAAACATCTGTGTCAATTCGCTGAAGCCAATAATATGTTAATTAAAAGTACTTGCTTTGAGTGTAAAGCTATTCATAAAGGCACATGGAAAGCTCCAAATGGAACTATTACACAAATAGACCATGTTCTGGTTAATAAGCGCCATGCATCATCAATTATTGATGTTAAAACCATCAGAGGACCGAATTGTGACTCGGACCATTATGTCGTCAAAGCAAGGCTAAGAGAACGTATATCGAATGTTAAACTTGGCCAAAGATATGGAAGGAAGAAATGGGACCTGGATAAATTCAATGATGCACAAGCGAACACCAGATTCAGAGAAACTGTGGATAGAACACTATTACAGAACATAAGAGATGGACTTGATGACGGAGTTGATGGGAGGTGGTGCAGAATCAAGGAGGCTA
Organism: Aelia acuminata; assembly: GCA_911387785.2. Classification (NCBI taxonomy): domain Eukaryota; kingdom Metazoa; phylum Arthropoda; class Insecta; order Hemiptera; family Pentatomidae; genus Aelia; species Aelia acuminata. The sequence continues at coordinate 100,586,305 of OU426980.1, forward strand.
TAACTGAGTCAGCTGAGGAAGTAATAGGAGAAAAGAAGGTATCAAGATATCGGGACTGGTTTGATGAAGAATGTTTGGAAGCCCTAAGAAGCAGAAATGAAATGAGAATGGCTCTGCTGCAGCATTCGACAAGACAGAGTGAAACAGCATACAAGGAAAGCCGTAGAAAAGCTAAAAAAATAATAAGAAATAAGAAGAAAAAGTTTCTAAAAGAAAAAGTTGCGCAGATTGAAGAATTGCGCACAAGCAATGAAACTAGAAAATTCTATGGTGCAATAAGATACATGAACAGAGGTTTCCAAACCAAAATAGATTCATGCAAGGACAAGGACGGAAATGTACTTGATAGTGTAAATGTTACAGCAAGATGGAAGGAATATTTTTGTGAACTGTTAAATAATGCTAATATGGAAAGGGAATCTGAAATGATCTACTCTAGAAGAAGTCGGTGATGATCTAGAACCATTATCCAAAGAAGAAATAACTGATTCGATTGAAAAACTGAAGAACAGGAAAGCTCCGGGTGAGGATGGCCTTTGTGCGGAATTCTTCAAGCATAGTGGAGAGGAACTATTAAATCAGATGTACTTCCTAATAGAAGAAATATGGGAAAAAGAAATTATGCCTAAGGACTGGTGTACCAGCATTATATGCCCAATTTATAAGAAGGGCGATAAACAACTATGCCAGAATTATAGAGGGATATCTCTATTGGGTGCTGCATATAAAATCCTCTCAAATATAATTGCTAAAAGACTCAGCGAATTCACTGAAAACTTACTTGGAGAATACCAATGTGGGTTTAGGCGAGGTAGAGGTACTACTGATCAAGTGTTTGTAATGAGGCAGACTTTGGAAAAATGTTGGGAGTACAGAACCGACCTCCACCTGCTATTTATTGACTATTGCCGGGCATTCGATAGCGTAAGTAGGGAAAAATTAATTACTGCGCAGCGGGATTTCCATATACCAAACAAATTAATCAGATTGATTAAAATGACTATGGATAATAGCAATGCAAAAGTTCTATTCAACGGCTTTGTCAGTGATGCTTTTCCGATCTCAATTGGAGTAAGACAGGGAGATGCACTGTCTGCAACACTCTTCAACATGGCCCTACACAGTATAGTGAACAAACTTAACGTTAGAGGCAACATAATTTACTCTTCGAATCAAATATGTGCTTACACAGACGATATATGTCTTTTAGCAAGAAATATTCGGTCACTGCGAGAGGTTTTTAAAGCGTTAAAAGACGAAGGAGAAAAAATTGGCCTCACTATCAATGAATGCAAGACCAAGTATATGCATCTCAGTCCGAATGGAAATTCAAAGATAGAGAAAAAAATAGAAATAGAAGGATACTGTTTCCAAAGAGTGAAAACGTTTACTTACCTAGGGGCAGAGATCAACGAAGAAAACAAAATCACTGCAGAGATATATAATAGAATTATGGCTGGTAACCGCGCCTATTACGCCAATATTAAACTTTTCCGTTCTTCCTTATTGTCACGGAAAACTAAAATTAATTTATACAAAACATTGGTGAGACCAGTTGTGACATACAATTCCGAAACATGGACCCTATGCAGGGTCACTACTAAAATGTTGAAAATATTTGAAAGGAAAGTGCTGAGGAAAATATATGGGCCAGTTTTTGACGGAGGTGAATGGCGAATAAGAAGGAATATTGAACTGTATGACATGTACGGAGAATGTAACATTATTAGTTTTATAAAAGCGAGGCGAATAGAATGGTTAGGCCATATAATGAGAATGGCGGAGGAAAGAATGCCTAAGAAGATGTTGTTCACCCCAATGCAAGGTACAAGAGGTAGGGGTCGCCCGAGACGACGATGGTTAGAGGATGTAGAAAGAGATCTGCGTGAGCTTAGAGTAACGAATTGTAAAAGAAAAGCTTTATGCAGACTGCAGTGGTCTGATGTCGTGAGGGAAGCCAAGGCCCACCCC